>JANHFJ010002950.1:142673-152690 GCA_032468195.1 Cerberus rynchops
ACATACATACATACATACATACATACATACATACATACATACATACATACATACATACATATATACATACATACATAACTATAAGCAAGCAAGTGGTTGTCAACCTTGAAGCTGATCTGACCGAAACCGTCTTGGAGCTTCATTGCTGACACACTGGAGCTGAGGAATAGGAAGAGAGGGATTTGAGATAGCTGGACTTTGTAGCCAAAATAAAATACATTCTCTTCAGAACCAAGGACATTCTCACACCTGGTCAGAGGAAGGAGGAATGATATCACCAGGCAACCAGAGAGAGCTGTAATTGGTCCATGTGACTGATTGTTTTGAGAAAGTGAAAAACTTCTACTTTTAATTAGGTGGAAACCACAGGAACTTTCAGAATTGGTTTTCACCAGATCTGTGACAATATAATATATCCAATAAAGCTATTCTTTGAGGAATCTACCTGCTTTGGAGTTTTGCTTGCTATGGGTTTATTACTTGAAACCCTGACATTAAACCAACTCTGAAGATTCCCATGTTAAGGGAGCTGCACCTGATTTTACAACCATTTTTTGCCATAGTTGTTAAGCAAATCACTGCAGTTGTTAAGTGAATAACTTTGTCATTAAGTGACTGTGGCTTTTCTCCTTGACTTTGCTTGTGGGAAGCTGGCTGAGAATGACACATATGGCAACTGCATTATCCCAGGACATAGCAACTACTACAAATACATGCCATTTGCCAAGCACTTAAATTTTAATTGCAACAGCACTTAGACTTATACTGTATACTCCTTTATAGTGCTTTACAGCATTTTATAAGCAGTTTCCAGTGTCAGAATATTGTTCCCCAACAATCTGAGTCCTCATTTTATTGACCTCAGAAGGATGGAAAGCTGAGTCAACCTTGAGCTGGTCAATATTGAACTACTGGCAGACGGCAGAATTACCTGCAATACTGCATTCTAACCACTGCACTACCACTTGAATGTGGAGCTGCTACAATGATTTTAAATGCAAGGACCAGTTGTGAGTCACTTTTTTCAATGCCATTGTAACGTGAATGGTGGTAAACCGAGTACTACTTATATAATCCATACACAAAAATATTGTATTTCGAGCTTCATTGGATAGGTTTTTACTGCTTCTGTCCTATGAGGCACTATTCTACCAACTCTAGATTGCAATGAAGTCTTAGATTTGAGTACCTTCTAATATCAGTAATGAAAATTTGACATTGTATTCCTCCTTCTGCCATCCCAGTAGCTTCCAACCTTTTAAAGCCTAAAAAATTTCAAGGCTAACCAAGGATCTGATTGCACCTAATCCCTTTTCTGTTCTGCCTCCTTGCTACTATGACTTGCTACTTCAGCTGCCAATGGTTTATTTGGAATACTGTAGATGGTGCTTTCTGTTGCCAGAGCACATGGGGTGGAGCAAAGAATTGTTCTGTATCTGTATTATTTTGTTTACAATCTTTTAGCATTCTTTGACAAGCAGTTTTAACAAGCTACGTTTTTCAATTTATGTCATTGTTAAAATAATTTGCTTGGCAAGTAAACTGTCCAGAGGAAGGCAAAGTCCAGAAACCAATCTGTGATGAAAGATTGAAAGATTAGATATCTTGGTAAGACAATTAAGAGAAGCAGAATGATAACTATCTTGAAGGGCTGTCAAAGAGATGATTAAGTACATTTGTTTTCTGTTATTCCAGAGAATAAGATTCAGACCAACAGTTTCAAATTACAAGAAAAAGGATTCAACTAGACAAGAGCAAGAATTTCCCAATGGGCTGAACTATTTTACATTGCACAGACTGCTAGGGGAGATGCTGGAATGGAGGCAATGAGTCTGAACAGCAATGTATTAAGTTGGTTAGAAGTGCAGATTCCCCAAACTGGATGTCTTTTAAAGAACCCTTTAAAATATCTTCGAATTCTGGTTAACAAAAGAAAAAGAAGCTTCTATATAATGTTTGAAAAGATTTCACAAACTTTGTCAAAAACCATCCAGGTTGCAAAGTATATCCATAAGATATTACGCAGTATAGAGCAAGCGAAGTTGAAGGGAAATGTGTCATTTAGCCACTTAGAGGGTTTGTGGAAAAGGTGAATTTTGCAGATTTCCTGGGTTACAGTTCAGTCTCTTAATCATCCCACTGGACTACATATGTTCTTATAAGTTTTGTTAAAACAGTAGATGCAAGTCCATAGATTAAAAATCAGGTGAACAGGTCCCACATCTAAATAGATCAGCTGATTTAGAACAAGGCAAGTTCTCAGAAGCTCTTCCTATCATTCTGAAATAACAGCCTTTGATTGAGAAGATCCTATAAAGACAACAGGTTTCTCCTTTATTCGGTTTATTATTAGCTTAGTGATCAAGTACTATGCCGACCAATCCATTCAGTAGGGGATTTGTTTGGTTTCTTTGTGTGGTATTTATAGCCTGGTCTGGTGAATGTCAATCTTCACTTTATTGGGAGTCTCTTAAATCCTGAAATTTTACTCAGACTTTTACCAATAAACCAAATCTTCACAGAGGAAAGCTATGGTATATTTCCTGCAGGCCTTGTGAAATCATTCAAGAAAAAACTTAAAACATATGCCTTTGCAACCTGCATATGGTTACATTTTATCAGTCTCTTGTTCAATAAGAAGCCTTCACTTCTTGATTTTTATTCCTTGAGGAAACTTGGACTTTTTCATGTTATTTTTAAAAAAATTATTATAATCGTCACCCTCACCACAGCCATCCCATTATCAGTGATGTACAGTAGGATATAGTACTTGGAATTAAGTATTATAACTACAGTTCCGTAGTATGCTGGGTTTTAGTTTATAAATGATGACTATTTTTTGTGACTACAAACCCTGAATCCTAGATTAAAACAAACTGCATTAGAATCAACATTCAAATTCCATGCTCTGTAACTTCCTGTTATCATTGTTACTATCTTCCCATATAGAATTGCTAAATTACAAATAGAAATGTCAATATTTCTCTTTTCTTCTTTTTACACTTCCAATAACAAATATACATCTTCAGTCAAAAAAGTAATAACCTCATTTTAAATTAGGGGTGTCATCTCACTGAAATGAGTATAAAATACTCTATGTGGGTGTACCTTTGAAAAATATTAGGGAACTCTAGCCAATTCATCCCAGGGCAGTTGAAGACGAGTATACACGAGTGTGTATTTTCAATTAAAATTCTTTTCGTTTATTTATTACATTTATATGCTGCCCATTTCCCCCAATAGGGTAATTTCAAGTTGTTTACAGATCATTATAAAGTACCAGGAGTCAGGGACTTATAATTAGAATGGGCAAATAAATAAATAAATAAATAAATAAATAAATAAATAAATAAATAAATAAATAAATAAATAAATAAATAAATAAATAAATTGTAAGTTGAGGAAAACCTGTGTACAATTTTGTATAATTATAATATGAACTTTTGTATCTCCAGTGGCTACCAAGTAAACATTAAGTTGTAAAACCATTTTGTGGATTTGATGTTTTATTGCACATTTTATTTACCAAGGTGTAGCTATTCTTATGGAATAACATTACTTAGTTAGGACAAGTGACACACATGAACTAAATCATATTTTGCAACCATTAGCCACAACTTATGTCCACAATTTTGTATGTAAATTTTTAATGAGGCTGGTCTATGTTATTTCAATGTTCTCTGCATTTAGGAAATATACAGCACACATTCAATGAGCAGGTAATCTGTTTCTGCAATGCGTATCTGAGTGAGAGAGTGAATTTCTTGAAAAGTCATCAGTTGTAGCACAGATGCATGTTATGCATGGACAAGCAAGGTTGTGCAATGCTTCAGGGTGGCTTGTTTGTTGTTTCTCATAGGCAGGCAGGCAGTGGCAGCCACCGAGCAGGAAAGATTCCAGCAGCTCTCTGCCCCCATGTGGACCCAAAGATGTCAGCACAAGCTGTTATGAAACAAGTTGCAGTGAGGATAGTTAAGAAAAGAGCCATGGGTAGATGAGATAGTAGTAATGTCTCTGTGGGGTCTGTGTATTTTTAAATAGAGCATGAAGAAAGAGTAAGAGAACGTAGCTTCTCAGCAGGCTTCAGTCCATTAGAATAGCATCTACCCATTAATCGTTATGCAAATAGTTTCTGAGCAGAGATCTCCTCTTGGTTAGTGGTTTTAGCAATAGGAAGTTATAGGACACTGATTAGTCAAGGGTGCAGAGGTTTTTTTTGTTTTTGTTTTTGGTAGTAGAGTTGCAAAGAAATTGTTCAAAGCAAAATAATTTTTAGAAGCCTTCCCCTTTGGGTCTTTGAGACAATTCATAACTGACTTGCCTGTTTGCCTGTTGTTGATTGTGTCAAAGAGTGGAGTTAAATTATTGCTAACATTGCTGAGGTTTAAATAAAATCCTAGCAAGGAGAGTTATTTCACTTGAAGCCCTGGAGCTGTGCAGAATTTGTGGGAGCTCTGCTTTCCCCTTTATCCATAACCTTTTTTTCTTTTGTAATTTGAGGCCAGTAGAAAAGTAAGTGATTGGATATTGCTTCAAAGCACTTCTGAAGTGTCAAAAATGATAACTCCTGGTGAGGAGTTTGTAGGAGTTCATAAAGTACTTATAGCCCAACTAGCATAGGAAAAAAATAAGATTAATTTAGGAGCACTGAGCTTCTATTGTCTTATAGTGAGGAATGTATGACTGTTTAAGCAGAATTTCTTCCATTGTTTATTATTCTTGATGGCACTGAATGCAAAAAGTCTGGTTAAATTGGAAGGGAGGGGATGTTTATTTAATGGTGTGATTTTTTTTTTCAAAAAAAAAAAAATCTATTCAGTTCTGCACAAGCTCAGCTATTTTACATCTGCTTCGGTCTCCTCTTTGTCTCCCTTTTCAGACTGTCCTGATTTGGGAATGTCGATCTCAGCTTTGTTCAGTAGTTGCAGTTCATTCTGTTCTCTCAGAAATCTATTTTATCATTTCTGTTAAAATAAAAAAAAATGTTTTTCCTCTTTCTTAACTCTGGGTTGAGTCATGCTCCCTGCACACAGATTTAAAGTAAAAGTTTATTTCTGTGAAAGAAAGAAGTCCAGCTGAAGAATGTGCAGGATTCTGCAGTTTAGTTTTTGTTCACTAGATGGTATTCTTGAGATGATGAAGAAGACTAGTTTCAGGTACAAAAAATCCTTATAATGAAACAGGTTTTTTTTCCTGTTTTACATTTTTGTTAAGTGACTACAAGACAGTGAAGCTTCTCCAGTTGGAGGAAAAAATTACATCTCATTATGCCATTATTGTAAGCATTTGACCTGAGTGGGAATTTTGGTGGGTGGTAAAACTGTACTGTCGCCTACCCTCAGCCTTATACTGAGTCAGATCATTAATCCATTTAATCCAGAGGGGAGGCAAGAAATTTCAAAACAGCCCCCACACTTTCAAAATTATTTTAAAAAAACCAAAACATCATTTTGTTTCCAAGGTCTACAGTAAAAAGAACAGTGATATCATAATATTGTGCAACTAGGCAGTGTCAATTTCCAATGTTTTTTGTTTTTAAAAAGGGAGTTTATTTCTTGTTGTTTTGCTTTCACATGTACTAACCCTTTCCAATGCTATATAACATTGTTTGGCTTCCACAAAAATTATCAGGAAATAATTCTGTTTCCCATCAGTTTGTGATTGAATTTAAATTCTGGTTAGCTGTGGGCATCACTTGCTGCATGCTGCGTAGTGAACTTTATCTTAGCTTAGTTGATAAGTGGGTAACTCTTGGCTTCCAGATGTTCAACATTTGAGTCTTGTCAGCTTTCCAGAATTACAAGCTGATCAAGCAGTATGGGTGAGTGGGAAGAAAAAGACTGGGGTTTCCCAGAGCTATTATTGATTAAATTTCTATCCTGCCAAATAATCCAGACTTCCAACAGCTAATAGTAGCAGTAGTAGTAGTAGCAGCAAAATTATCATCTGAAAGATAACCTGAGGGTTAGAGTTAGAGTTTTGCCACTTTTAATCACTCTGCTTAAAATCCAGGGCTTTTAAATTGCTAACTATTGTTTCATGTATTATCTGTATTTGATTGTATGTATTTATGAATATACGTCTTTCAACAATTAGTATCAGTATGTTTTCATTCAAATGCTCCCCTTCTCTGGTTTCATAGAATCATACAATCTAAGTGTTAGAAAGTAATCTAGTGCAGGAATCCACTGTTACAAGAGCATCCCCAAAAGCCATCCAATTTCTTTTCCATTAATGAACACCTCTTATCTTTAGCAAATTCTTTCTAAATCCAGTTGAAATTGTATTCTAAACCTATTGCTTCTTGCTTTTAATTTTTGAATGACCCTAAATCTTATACATTACAAACCTTCAGATCCTTGAAGAAAAGCATTGGCTCACTCTGCAATCTTTTCTTCTCCAGGTAAAAAGAGCCCAATATTTCCAACTGTTCCTCATTTTTTTCCTTTAAGGCTCCATATTATCATTGTTGCTTTTCTAAACATATTTCCAGTTTTCCAGACATGCTCCAGTTTGCTTTTCTAGACATACTTCCAGTTTTCCAAAAATATAATCTAGAACCAGATGCAGTAGTCTAGGTGTTGAATGCAACATTGGTTTTCTCTAAAGCAATAATTTTAGGCAGATGTGAGAAGCACTGAAGAAATGAAAATCTAGGTTTTGGAGGTTTTGCAGATTGAATTTTTTCATATGGCAACAGATCATTTCAATTCTAATCCAGGGATATAAGGAAATACATCATATCCTATCAGAAAAAACACAATCCCTGATTGCATATGAGGACATTAGCAAGGTGCACATACTGTACCATACCATCCTTATGCTTAACTGTATTTTTTAATAAACCCCAATCAGTAAGTTAAAGCAATACATTGCATTGTTATACAAAATGGCTAAATTCACACATCAAACTAAGCCAGAGCCAAACAAAGCACGCTATGGCAATGCAATGTGGGAACCTATAAATTCTTCTATTCAAAATGTTGATAAAACCAAACCTAAAATTTCATTTATAGAATATATTATAGTTCTTCCTGTCTGGCTGTGCACAGCAACACTGAAGCTTCAGGGATCAATTTCATGCATTTTAGCATATGCTGCTTTATCAGCTTCATAGACTCTGTTCCAAGACCTGGAAACATTGACCAAGATGCCATCAGCTGCTTCACCTTGCTAAATGAACTATTTTCTCATTAGTTCTGTGACTGCTGCCTAATTACTTAGCTTCTTTTATGCAACCAACCGAAATAAGAGAGCACCGTAATTAAATTAGGTCATTCTTCTGGTATCTATTACTGTCACTTGTTCAGGTCAGGGAATTATGTTATGCTGGTAGAGGGACAAGCTGGAGAAGGATCAAAAAGTGCTAGCAATTGGCAAAAATCTCTTCTGAGTCATGCAATGCTTGACTAGTACAGTTTGGGGGTAAAGTACTTCTTTCTCAGACTGGCCCTTTTCTACATTTTCAAGCTACAGCAACAGCAATAGCACTTGGATTTAGCATAGTGCTTTACAGAACTCTCTAAGCAGTTTACAGAGTCAGCATATTGCCCCCAAGAATCTAGGTCCTCATTTTACTGACTTCGGAAGGATGGAAGGATGAGTCAACCTTGAGCCAGTCAGGATCGAACTCTGGCAGTGAGCAGTGAGTTAGCTTGTTTTACATTATGCTAAGTGATTATGTGGCTTGCTTGGTTTTGGTTTAGTATGTGGGCCAAATCTATTCACTGAGATTAGAATACCATGCTCACATTATGCAAATCCAGCAATTATGGCTTATTGAATAAACATAATTAAACCTTGGCTTACATGATGCTCCTATCAACCTCTGTTTGTAAGAGCAGCCTGGAGGAAGGAAGTTGCAGACCTCCATGTAGAGCAACAAGGTTCCGGACAGGAAAGCATTTACAAGATAAAGCTCTTAATTAACTAAGCATAAACACCACCCTCTTGTATCTTGTTCGTTCCTTCCTCATTCAATGTGTTCATTTGTACCATAATGTACTTTTTGTTTGCATGAGCTGAATTTTGAAACACAAGCAGTCAACATAAATTTAATCACTCCCCCTATATCAGGGCTGGGGCTAATTTAATTGCTGCGTACTGGGTGGTTGAGGGAAAGTTCTGGCTTTCAAGAGCTTTAGAGGGTATGATAGTAATACCGTCTGCTACTAAAAAGGGAATGGAAGGTCCAATATTTGGGCAGTGCGTAGGAGGACTTTTGTCTTTCTGTTTATTTTATATTTCCCTCATTTGTCATATTAACATAATACAGTTTTGATGACAAGTTCTGGGATCTGAATACTTAGATCTGGGAATATTATTAATGTAGATCAGCAAGACTTCTCCTACCCAAAAATCCTTTAGATGTCTGAAAAATAATTTCCATTAGGAAGGAATTATGGGAGTCATAGTACTAGCTGGAAGAGACCAAATGTGGAAAGCTGGTTTCAATCTCTGTCCAGAATATTTGCAATTGATAGGAATGTTGCCTGATAGTTAATGGTAAATCCGTCTAGTGCTTCTTCTGATGTTCATCTTTCTCTCTTCTGAGACCCATCTTTCTCCATTCCTCACCTTTCTTCTCAATCGATTATTTTATTTTGCCCTACAATGCCTAGAAACAGTGCAATTGCCAGTCTTTGAAAAAAGGGCCTCAGGTAGTCAACAAAACTACTATTGAAAAAGAAGGGCGAGAAACAGTTCAGGGGGCCTGGTGGCACAGAGTTAAATCAACTGTTGATAAAGGAGGCTTTGTTCTATGGCCATTAGAATTTACTTACCATCTGAGTGAATTGTGGATGAATCATAAGTTGATGCATTTATATCCTCCAGTCCTTTGGCCCTCCAATTGCTGTTATAGTAAAATTCCTGTCATCTTTGACTATTACTCAAGTTTAAGTTGATGGAAGTTGTAATCTCACAATATTTGGATGATTATAGGATTACTATCTTTGTTGTGGATCATATCCTCTAAGTATCATAATTTATCAGAAACAGAGTCTGTTTTTGGTTATCTCTTCGCAGTCAAGTATGTCCCTCATTTAGTCTTTGTAAGACACTTTTAAGTTGCTTTTAAGATGCATCATCATCTCTTCCAGTTTATGTTGGCAGACTAACTGCTAAAGATGGAATAGTTATTGTTAATTTGCTCTGGTTTTGTTCAAATGGATTCTTAATATAAGTTCCAATCTCATTGCAATAAGTTCATGTTATCCAGAGGAAGTCATCAACCTTTACTCATCAATCTATGTTTTATTTCCTTTTCATACATTTTTCAAACCTGTTAAGCACAAAAAGTAAAAGCAGACGTTTGTGAAAGAAGTTTCCTTCAGGAAATGCTTGGTATCAATGTCAGCTGTTGGGCTCCTCGCCCGTCATTCTCCCCCCAGCAAACCTTTCCAGATATTCCAATTGTTATGAAATAGTAATTTTAGGATCTTAGAAATGTAGAATACTTAGATTTGGAAATATTAGAATTTAACAGATGTGAGCTTCGTGCTTCATTTCTTTCTACCTTTTTAATTTTTGTATTCAGAGCAGGCACAAATGTTTTCTTCCCAATACATCTCAGACTCAGGTCATGAATTTTATCACATTTTTGTTTGGTGCAGTTCCAGAAGTAGTAACAGATGATTACTATTCCCAGTTTTCAGATTGATTCTTGAAATTTTAGTACTGGATATGTAATTGATAATGATATTTTGCAGAAGTTTCCTACTTCTGCAGGAAAGTATGTGCTTTTTTGTTTGCAATAGAAATGAACTTGTGCATTTCTAAAAGGTTAGAAATTTGAGCTAAATATGTTGATTCACACCTCTTTGAGAAATAATTTCTGAGTAAAAAAAGAAAAAGAAAACAAAACTTTTAAATAGTTTTAAACTTTCTTTGAAAAACTGTACCTCTACTACTGTGGTGTGAGTGTATGTACATGTGTATATGAGTGTGTGTGTGTGTGTGTGTGTGTGTGTGTGTGTGTGTGAGAGAGAGAGAGAGAGAGAGAGAGAGAGAGAGAGA
>JANHFJ010002950.1:157411-167691 GCA_032468195.1 Cerberus rynchops
AGAGTAGGGTTTGGGCCCTTTTCTTGGGGCGTGCCATTTTTGCCATGATGGTGCCAATCATGAAAGAATCAATAACACAGCCTACAATGGATTGCACCACAACCACCATGATAGCTAATGGGCATTCCTCAGTCACATATCTAAAACCATAGCCAATGGTTGTCTGGGTCTCCACTGAGAAGAGGAAAGCTCCCAAGAACCCGTTGACGTGTTTGATGCAGAATTTTGTAGCAACAGAACCACTTCCTGCACCTGGGACATCTAAGTCACCGTGGAAGAAGGCAATGATCCAAAACAACAGACCAAAGAATAGCCATGAGACCAAGAAGGCTGCTGAAAAGATCATGAGCATGTAGCGCCAACGAGTGTCCACACAAGTAGTGAAGATGTCAGCCATATAACGTTGAGATTTGTTGCTTAGGTTAGCAAAGTAGACATTGCACTGGCCATTCTTTTTAACAAAACGGTTACGTCGTTTCCGTCGAGGGGCATGACCTTTCCCGTTACGACTGTGCTCATTAAGGCTGCCAAGGGAGGAGACTTTGTGCCCATCCTCTTCAGTGGAAACAATGCTGTACCTTATGAACAGGGAAAAAAGTGATAGTTAAAGGTGGGAGGAAGACACATTGTGATTTCTCAAAAGATCATTCTGAGTGCTCATATACCCAAACCTAGTACAGGTGTACTCCTCAACTTACAGCAGTTCATTTAGTAACAGTTTGAAGTTACAACGGCACTGAAAAAATTATTTATAGCCATTTTGCACACTTATGACCATTGCAACATCCCCATGGTCACATGATCAAAATTCAGATTCTTGGCAATTGGTTCATATATATATATATACTATGGTTGCAATATCCTGGAGTCACGTGATCACCTTTTGCAACCTTCTGTCAAGCAAAGTCAATGGGAGAGCCAGGTTCACTTAACAACCCTGTTACTAACTTAACAAACGCAGTGATTCAGTTAACAACTGTGGCAAGAAAGATCGTAAAATGAAGCAAAATTCATTTAACGAATGTCTTGCTCAGCAACAGAAATGTTGGGCCCAATTGTGGTCGTAAGTTGAGGACTTCCTGTATCTCATTTTTTTTCAACTACCCCAGATGTCTGATTTTTCTATATATGACCCGTTAAAGATGTGGCATGCATACTGTAGATTTAGCATTACTAAGAAAATCATATAGCGCTGGCATTCGTGTGTACTGTGCAAACAATTCAGAAGGGTGAATCACTCCAAGTTCAGAATACTGGCAATTAAAATAATGTTCTATTCTGTGCAGTTTTTGATGATTATCTCACAAAAAAATTACCGCAGATATTATATTTGGTATGACAGAGAGAAAAAAGCTGTTAAAATAATCTTTAAAATAGGAGTTTTAGGGTGCACCCCCATATAAGCCTTTAAGACATATGAGTTATTCTCTCTGCAGTGTTACAGTATGTTTGATTACAAGAGTTTAAAACAATAATCTCCACATTGTCTGAATCAAAGGTCATTGTTTAAAGCAATGAAGAATAATGTTGTATTAAGATGGCCACTTAGTTGCTCAAGACATTTGATTTCCGGGATAGGTGTAAATATACCATTCTCCAACAAAAAAAAATTATAAATTGGTTGCTTCCAATATTTAACCTGTAATTAGGGGGCACCTACTAGAACAGACTTCAGGTATACTAGAGTACAATTCCCATTGTACCCAGCCAAGATTATCATTGCCACAATGGCTATAGTTAATGAGAGTTATATTCCAAAACATCTGAGGACACATAAATGAAGCCATATGAATGCCGTTTTGTAACATTTTAGCTCAGAATTGCATAAGGCGGGAAGTTTCTATTTTCTGTTCTGTTTGCATTTTTTGACCTAATCGTGCATCTGTGACAATGTTTATACACTTCCAGAGTTCTAGACAATTCTGTTGCTACAGCAACAAGTATGTTTCCCAGCATCCCATATCTAAAACCTAAGGTGTAATTAGAGATCAAGAGACAACGGGTTGCCAGATATCCTGAAAGAAACACCCTCTCCTCAAGAGCTGTGACTAGCTTTTATCTCCTTCTTCAAAATTTTCCACTCTCTCTCTATTCATTTTTTCCCATAGTTGAGAAGAGCTGCTAGGTGGTTTCATCACAGAAAGTTCTGCCTGACATCATTTGAACATAATATGCGGTCATAGCAAATAACTATCATTGATATCTTGAAGTACTGTGGCAGAGAGAGAGACAGACAGAGAAGAGACGTAAGAGACAATGTATAAGAGATTAATTACCAAAACTTTTCTTTTTGTAATGCCAAATATCTTAAGCCCAAAATATTTCTAATTTGTTTTGTTTGCTGTTTGTTTCAGCAGAACACTTTACAAACTTGATTGAATTTCCAAGCAGAAGTGCTTATATCATGTTATTATAGAATTACTCTTTCCTCAGATAAAAGCTATAATGCCATAAATTTAAAACAGTGCTTCTTGGGCTTGGGTTAGGGTAGGCCAGGGACAAAACCAGACTGATATATCAGCAAGTCTCAATAATTCATGTATCGCATTACTGTGATTCTATAATCTGTTTGATTTTGACAGTCTATTGCAACCTCTGTTTATTCATTATACTGTTTATATAAACTAGAGCTTAGTGAGATGTGAGTCCTTGATCGGACTGTCTTTTTTCAATTCTGTGTCTCTTGATAGCAGATTAACAGACTATTTTTGCTGAGACATAAATCCTGCAAGGTTGAAACAAGATTCATTTCTAGATGAACTTGATCTGAATAAGCTTCCATGGGAGATCTAGCATGGTGGGCGGAGCTTTTCACAAAAGTAGAGTAGGTGGCTGGGTATATCCACCAATCCTGCTTTCCCTGACATCTCAGGTTGTTTGACTATCAGCATGTAATTTTATTTAGGGTTCTTGTTTTCTAGATTCAACTATAGGAAGCCACATCAATTCAAACAGGTATGTAATTATTATTGAGCATTTTCATGACCATAAGCTGTTGAAACTAAAAAATTCAAAGATCTTCCTTATGAGAAAAATTTTACAGTTTAGTACTGTTGAGCTTATAAAAATTCTAACAAAATGGGGATATAATTGAGATGTATGGAATTATGGAAGGCATGGAGAAAGTGGACAGAATAAAGGTGTTCTCTCATTTTCAAAACACCTGGAATGAGATCATCTGATGAAATTAATTGAAAGGAGATTTAGAGTAAACCAAAGAAAATGATCTTTACACTGTGCAGTGTGTAATAACATGCATCTTTACACTTAAATGTATGCAGAATTAATGACATATGATATGGTAATGACCACTAACTTGGATATATTAAAAAGGAGATTGGATAAATTCATAGAGGACAGATCTATAGAGAACTCAATTTTTTTTGAGTAGGGCAGCTATAACAAATAATAGGAATATATGCACAATGTGTACCACTCCAATGAAAACTCTCCTAGCAAAAGAAATTGTGTACATCCAGCTACTGAGGTAGAGAGAATCCTGAACAGAATGGTCATAATGTTATAGTTAAACTAATGCAGATATATCCCCTATACTGATTGTAGATACTTCCATGAAACAATGGGATTATTAAATGCCAAACCAAGTTCAATTATCCCTAAACCTCTGCAATTTACTGGCTTTGGTTATACAAGATAAATCACCAGGTCAGGCTTAAGATGTAGCAGTGGCATCTGCAAAATATGAATTATCATTAGGTTTTTATGGCTTATATGGTATAAGCAAACAAAGAAAATGGGTTAGTTATATAACATAGTTAAGCATGTTGATCAAATCCAGCTTTCCCATGAATACTTTCTAGAATTGTTTCCTAAAATTGATTTGATTATCATTTGGTTAGTCAAATATTAAAAGTAATTTAAGTAAAAAAAATAATCATACCTAAATCTTACAGCTATTCAAAGGATCTAGAGTTCCCTACCAAAGGCAACTTACTATGAGAAACTGTGGGAAAGCAGGAGATGAGGCACTTGAGCATTCATCCCATAAGAGGCAACTCAGGTCGTATGGAAAAAAAGTGCTTCAAAGACACCCTATCTTAATTAAATGACTATAACTGGAGATTTGTATTACCAGCTAGGCTTGACAACAATCCTGAACCTTCAAATATCTCATCCCCCACCTTCCCACAACCTCTCACCACCTGATCAGCTCCATCTTAGTTTCCATTCTATTGAGTGGCAAAAGCATTTTTATTTAGACAAATCTTTCCTTTTTAATATTATGTGGTTGTCAAGGATGAGGTCTGGAGAACACTTCATTTTTTGTTGTTTTGTGTCCACATTTTAATTACAATTTTGCATATTATCTTATATTACTACTGTTAGTCTTCCTGGAGCTTATTTATAATAACAATAACAAAACGAGTGTGTGCATGTGTGTTCCAGAGAGAGAGACAGAGACAGAGACACAGGGAGAGACAGAGACAGAGAGAGAAATAGTACTTTGGATTTAAGTCCTAAATACAAGATTCCCTGGATGGGAGCTGTTACTCACCTGTTTACCCGGATGCTACCCATGACTCGTTTTATCATGAGGTACTTCTTATTATAAAGCTGAACAGCTTCCAGTGTTGTGTATGATTGGGACTATCACACACCGGACACACACAAATGGTGTCCCCAGGCTGTAAAAGCTTCAGTTCCTTTCATGAGGGAATAGATACCTAGATTAGAACAAAAAATTCAGAAGAAAAATCACAGCAACTAAAAAAAAAGCCCTAATCAATAATACCCCAGTAGTATTGTTCTCTCTATTTATTAATTTTTCATCTTTCCTCTAGCACAGAATTCAGGAAGGAATACATAAGCTATGTTCCTACAACTTGTTAAACCCCAAACCTGGACAAACAAAACACATTTGCAGTGTTACATAACATGCATCACCCAAACAGATAATCCATGCTATAGATTTAATGTGATGACTTAGCTCACACAATATGTGATGCCAATGAGTGAACACTGAGAAAAAAGCCAGTGCCCCCATTTCCACATATAAAACCAGTGGCAACACAGCCATTGAGTTTATCAGCCAGAGGCTCTCCTGGGTTGGACTTCAGAGCCAATTCTGGAAGCACAAGGTCAGAGATGGATTCAAAGAACTGTTTAATGAAAAGAACAAGTAGCAGTAGGTAATAAGGGAAGCAAGTGAGGGATGCTATGGGATGTGTACTCCTCCCTCACATTTGGTATGTAAGAACATTGCCAATCAAAACCATGTTGAAGAGTGTTGAAGGTGGGAACTCCTGTAGTGTCTGTTTACCTGGACAACATACATTTCTAACTAAAAATAATATCATTGACATTGACAAAATCACCAGCTGCCTTACAAAAGGCAGATTTATTTTGAACAGTTTACATCCTGCGATGGTATCTTTAATATTATTAAATAACAACTTCTGCTTATCCCAGGATCTTGGGAAGGACTCAATAGATCAGGGGTGTCAAACTCGATTTCATTGGGGAATGTATCGGGGTTGTGTTTGACCTCAGGGGGCTGGGTTGGGTGTGGCCAGGGTAGGCATGGGGGTGCCTGTGGTACCTCGAGCGCTCTGCCAGTGAAAATGGAGTACAGCAGGGCCACAAGTAGCCTCCTGAGCTTTATTTTCACTGGCAGAGGCACCACAAGCCAGTCCTTTGTTGTTTCCAGGCTGGCCCTATGGGCCAGATCTAAGCACCTCGTAGGCCAGATCCAGCATGCAGGCCTTGACTTTGACAGCCCTCCTAGAGATAAACAAAATGCCAAATCTAGTCTGGCTGATTCACAAGCAACCATAATAATAAGCTTCCAGCGTCCAAGTTTTTCTTTAATGCAATGAATATCATGTGGGAATTAAGGGAAGAAGAGAGAGAGGCAAAGAATCAAGGGTGATAAGACACTAGGACAGCAGTGGCAAAATAAATAGTATGGGAGGAAACGAGTACGGCAGAAAAGCACATTCACATCAAATCTTGAAAGCTCTTTTTTCCCATCAGTCTCATATCTAAGCATACCAGATCTAGATTTTCTTGGCTTCTGAGTTTGTTACATCTTGTGCTTCCCTGATCTATGACTAGACTTTTAGGCATTTTGACTGCTGAAACTTAAAATAATGGTTTAGTCTCAATTGGTTCAAAGTGCAAATTAAATTTCTTGAATGATTGGGGATAGTGTTTTGAATGAATGTTGCAAATTCCTCCTAATTAATGGGATGAGGGTAACAATAGGTTGGCTTGGAAGGTAGTTCTAGATTAGGATTCTAGTTTACATAATAAAGTGGGTGTAAATATGGGGTGAAATAAGGTTTTTAATTGTATTTAATGCAAACTGGCCAAAATGAGCCTAAATAACAAACAGTCCTTTCCATTACCAGGGAAAATATCACAAATATGTTGGTAACTTGACAATGATGCTATCCATTCAATTGTGTCCAGTTCTTGGCAATTCTATGCACCAGCTATTTCCACATTTTCTTATCTTGTGTGGCTTCTTTCAATTGTTTTACACTTTAGCTAGTGCCAGATTTGATGATGTCCAGTCATCATGCTTTTTGGTGGCCTCAACTCCTTTTATTGCTGACCATTCCAAGCATCTGCCTTTTCCACTGAGTTTGGTCACATGACATGGCTGAAATAAGTAAGGCAAAATTTTGTGATTTCACTTTCCAGCATTATATTACAATATCCTTTATCTTGTTATGTGAAATGTTGGTTGACCACAGACATCAGTATCTATGGCATCATTTGGTGATGACTATGGAATATAAAAGACTGATTTGGAATGTATGTGAAGTAAAGATCATGAATTAATGAAAAAACGAATGAAGGTAATCTAATCCTGTATAATGGAATATATTTTATAAATACAGGGAAGTTTAGGCGATGGTTTAATTATGAGTGAAAGAGCTCAAATGTGTATTAACAAGTATGAATTGTTGACATTTAGGATCTCATGGTTACTTAGGTTGAGGGTACATGTGAAAGTAGGAAAACATATAAACTGATAACAGTTGCATGGTATAAGCCAATGAGAGTGATACTGGAAGAACCAATAATGAGTTTTAGGGGAAATTCTGCAATATTTTGAACGAATGTGGGAGGGGGAGGACTATATTCTGCTAGGTAATGCGAATGAATAGATGGATGGGAGATATGAGTTCAGAAAATAATTTGGCCATTCAGAGATTGTTGGTGACTCTTGGTGAATAGTGGCTATTCCAATAAGCATCTGTTATAATACTTGGTATGAACATAAAACTATTCGTATTACATGAAAAAAGAAAAAAAATGAACAGGATTTATTTGATTATGTGGAAAGAGTGAGAGACTGGTAAATAATATAATACTGATAAAAGATTCTGAATATGAGAAGGATCATTTTTTGGTAGAGTCAAAGTGCATCTCTGAACAAAAAAAATAAAAGGACAACAGAAGTAAGAAATAGTAAGGAACTTGTATGCGTGAATAAATGGATAGATGATGATGATGATGATGATGATGATGATGATGATGATGATGGATGGATGGATTGGACATTACATTAATCTTTTAACAGAATGCATGTAAACTTGTAAAGTGAATGTAAGAAACTGAGTTACTAATAATGCTTGGAATAGATTGAAAAGAATTATTTTACAGAATGCCAGAACAGTATGTGGCATTAATTAGATGTATGAAAAAAATGTGAAAGGAAGAAATGAAAGAGTCTATGAACTGTCATATAAAAGAATAACTGCTTTCAAAAATGAGGATTAGGGAAAATACTGTATAATATTATAAAGCAATATAATATTACTGTATAATATTATAAAACAAAAGATTTGCAAAGAATATAATCAAAAAGAGCAAGGAATAGTTTTGATTTAAAAAATGTAGAGAAAATGCAGAATGATTTCAATGAAGATATTTAAAAACTGAAAGTGGGTGAAGATGTTTGAAGAAGCTGCCTCCAGATTTTTTTATAAAAATAAAAGCAAAAGCTGACATAAAAATAAAGTGATAAGAATCTGAATGATTTGCAGTGAATATAGAGAAACTGTATGATGCAACAAGGATTTGAAAATTAAAAACCAAAATAGTCTTGGAAAATGAATTAAACTATTTCAAGTTAAATAGGAATGATAGGATATTGTAGCAAGTAGATGAATTTGACTATTTAGTGGAATATTTCGTGGGGAAATGGATGGAAACATTTTAATGCATACCTATGGTAGAAAAATAATAGGTGTATGTAGTTTATTGCAAGGAACAAATGTTTATTGAAAGTAATGAAAATTAAGTTTGAATCCAAAAGCAAATATAAAAGGAATGAAGGGGTTAAAAGAAAGAGGGAGGCTGAGAAAGTCATTATTAAATGGAGTTAATGAGATAGTGAGTTGAAATACTGTAGCTTTAACAAATCAAAAGGCAAGGGTTTTAAATAAAGCTAAATTGGTATTTATGTGATCTCAAATATAATTAACACAACAACAAAATTGTTTGTTTATAGGTATCCTGTAATCTAAAATGTAACTCACATTAATATCAGTTAATATTTTATATGCTTAGAGGTCACCTTAGAGGAGATGTAATAAAAGTTTGATTTCAAACTTTATTTTAGAAGTGTAACATTTTGGAGGGAATGATGACTCATAAATACTTGTTGCATAGTTACTATTTTGATTTAATGTTCATAATATTAAGATGGAATTGGGGAAAATGAGAATTAAAATGCGAATGTGTAATCCAAAAGTTTGGAAATTATCAAAGTATGATAAACTGGATTATCTTTATTTACTTTTATTTAAAAGTTAAAAATATTTTTAACAGATTGGACAACCGTTTGTCTGAAATGGTTTAAGGCAGTGGCAGCAAACCTCTCGCACGCTGCCAGAGGTGGCACTCAGAGCCCTCTCTGTGGGCGCATGCGCTGTCGCCCCAGCTCAGCTGCCGTGTTTCTCCATGGCGTTTCTTGTCATTGTTTGCAGGGAAACAGAAGTTTCCCTGCAAATGTCGAAACAGAAGCAAACTCACAAAAGAAAAAGCTCTCGTCTCTTGCAGAGCTGCCAGTGTTGTGATGCCCTACCTCCCACCAGCCAGCTGGTCTTCGAATTTCTGGCGTGAGTGCATGTGCACACCTTGCAGTTTGGGCACTCAGTCCCTAAAAGGTTCGCCATCACTGGTAAAGGGTTTCCTGCTTGAGAAGCAGGTAGGATTAGAAGACCTTCAAGGTCCCTTCCAGTTCTCTTATCCTGTTAAAAAAAATAATGCCAGCCATGCTGATCAGAAGCTCTGATAGCAAAGGATGGGCCTTTAGCACCATTAATCCTCGTTTATATAAAAAAAGCTTGGAAATAATCAGTCTCTGGGGTTTAAAGTGAGAATAAGCTTTGGAAATATGGCTATAAACATCAAGTCCAGCAGACCAGTTAAGTAACATAACATTTTCATCTGATTGTTTTCTGCACTGGAAATAGAAGCACTAACAGTGACAAGAGGCAACTAGGATCTGATTAGCTTTTCCTCACCTGACATTCCCATTGGAACTGTATTTCATCCCATTCTAGCTAAAGCACAACAAAAACAGTGCAACGTTCTAAGATACAACAATGCTAGGATTTTATAGCTACAATTAACTGAATGAGGCATCATGGCATAATTTGCATGCTTTACTTATAATGAATTGAGTTGTACATTACATCAAGACAAAAGATTTAATAAAACTTTTTTTGGGGGGGGTAGAATTCTGTTAAACCCATACTGTCCATTGAATCCACATTTATAGAATTGCACCATTTGCATAATGAAATAATTGATGTTCTTACATCATGACGCACACTGACATAAATGATGTAAAAACATCAATTATGTCATTAGAAACAATGAATGTGCATTCTTTTGGGAATAAAGAGTGAATGCAAATCCAGTTATTCTTGTTAAAAGTCTGTTTTCAAAAGGTCCATTTAATAGAAGTTTGTTTTTTTTTATCCACCCAAGAAATGAAGTTCAATGGATAGATTACAAAGTGAGACAAAACACTGAAGAACTAAAACAACAAAAACCATTTTAAAAGGGAGACTACACAAGAAAAAGTGTTACATGAAAGTCATTATTCCATTGTCATGCAGGCATTTAAAATCAAAACTCATTATAAAAAGGCTGGGAAGAGACACAGAGATGTTCATTTATGCATCA
Organism: Cerberus rynchops; assembly: GCA_032468195.1. Lineage (NCBI taxonomy): Eukaryota > Metazoa > Chordata > Lepidosauria > Squamata > Homalopsidae > Cerberus > Cerberus rynchops. Next base: position 167,582 of record JANHFJ010002950.1, read on the forward strand.
TAGTCACCTTTAGAACCTCACATATGGCTCAAATCAGATTCCTCTGAACAAAACTGGAGTCATGTTTTTATTGTTTGCATCTATCTTCCACCATATCCCAGAGCTCCCTG
>JANHFJ010002951.1:0-12348 GCA_032468195.1 Cerberus rynchops
ACAAAAATATTTGTCACTGTACTATATAGTTTTTGTCTCATAGAAAACTGGGCCAGTCCGTTGATACATAGAATTTCGTAAGCATGTCTTGTAGCTCCAATATATAAAATGCATTCCATGAGAACTATTATCTCATTCTCTTACAAGTGATAATTCTAACATATGTAGTACAAAATGTGTTATGGTAGATACTTTTTTGGGTTACTAAATTCTAACATTCAATAATCCATTTTTTGAAAACCAAAAACATCTCATAGTTCCCAATGCTGAAATCTTCTATTGTTTATTCTCCATTTTTTCCTCAAGCACTTCTGCTCCTGGTTTTGAGGCAATAACTGAAATACTTTGATTCAGTAATATATGTGATTAACTGCAATATAATATTCAGGTACATAGGCTGTGATCTTTTGAATAAAAATATACAACTGTCATCGTTCACAATGGGCTACAGTGGTGAAATATTTGTCAGACATAAATTACGGTAATAGCTTTTCATCCTATTATTCCAAGGAATTGCTTCCCTGTGAATATCTAAATTGTGTTTAGTATCAGGTAGCTATTGCCAGCTTACCTATTTTGGAAGATTAGATCTTTTAATTCATTTCAAATATCAGTTGCAGATCATATTTTCCAAATAAAGATTTATCAGCCCTTTAAATGTTCTTTTTATAATATAATTTGCATCTGCTTTTCTTTGTAAACTAAAACCGGGCATTATCAAAAATGTTTTGTTAAAGAATTGTACTACATGGTCTGTTTAAACTGATTAGGTAACCCCTGCAGTCTAAAACGTTTAAATCTTTTACTCTAGACTTTATTTACAGATGTGTACATGTCCTATTTAAAATGTGAACAGTTGTATTTTTACAAGATATCAACAGTATAGCAAAGGAATTATCTGCAATTATGTGAGAAAGTCTAATCTATAATAAATGGCTGTAATCTTTGTTTAATAGGATTATCAGTCTGCTGGCTATATATCACATTTGCTATAGCTTTCTGTTTGTTTGTCCTCTCTTAATCTGTGTGCCTGAAAAGTATTCCAATAGATCCTTTTCTATACTTGGATTATTTATGTATTTACTTTAAAAAAAAAAAAAAGCTTTGATGCAAAATTGAAAAAATTAATGTCTCAAGTGTTCAGTTGTGTTACATATTTGTAGTTTTGTATCATACAGAAAAATTATAAACCTAACTCATTTCATTTGATATATGGGTATATTAGAGGTAAACATTGTAGAGATTATAATTCATAAAATGTAACATTTTTAAAGCAAATTCAAATATATTAACATATATCTTCAGCCATTCGGAGTATAAGAAATATGTTCAAGTTATGACTTGAAGACACTAATTAAAAGATTTTTTCTTTTTATTAATTCAAAGCATTTTAATTAAAAACATCTTTTTCTGAAATATTCTCATTGATAACAGAAATGTTCAAACTTTCAGACCACAGAAAAAATGTTTTATAAAAGTTTTATTTTTTTTAAAGTGGAGCCTTTGATCAAGAAGCAATGTAATGAGTTATTATAAATATAAACACCATCATCTTTTTTTAAATGTCAGCTGACAAGCTCTGCTTTTTCCAAATGCATCTTAGAAACATTGCTATGGATACCCCTGGCCTTATTCCAATGAATTTCCTGCCCCTTTACTGTCTAAAGAATCCCATGGAATTATCATGGAATCCTAAATTCTGCAGAACAGAGTTTCAAAATCCTGGTATACAATTTATAGTTATATTGCTGCTTACATATGGCATCATTCATTCCTAAAACCTTTTTTTCCTTACTTCGGATACTCCATATTTCCATGTTTCTAAACTATCCATTACCCTCAAGGAGGGGCCTAGGCGGTATACAATAAATCACTGAAATATACAACAATTTATAAAAAATTAAAATAGTAAAGTTCAAATTTAGGTTAAAATGTTTCAAAAATTATATTTTTTAAAGTTCTAGAAAAAATTTAAGGAGGCAAGAATAAGATAATCCTGTAAAAAGTTAACCAGAGCAAAGGAGGGCTTCCATTGTACCAATGCCATGACTGCCCACTCCTTTGGGCTCCCCACACAAGGCCGCAGAGCTATGTTTTAACCCCTTTTTATAAGGCTAGGAGAGCAGGTGCCTGCCTCATCTCTTGAGGGAAGAATATTCCATGCGGCAGAGGCAACCGCAGAGAAGATTCTCGTCTTAGACATCACCAATCAAAAGTCTTTAACTGACAGAGTCTGCAACATATCTCCCCTGCCTGGCCAGGCTGGATGGACTGATGTAATGGAACTAAGCCCATATGTAGCCTGGCTCTATGCTGGGTAAGGTTTTGTAGATTATAACCAACATCTAAAATTAGACCCCAAAACAAATGGGTCAATGTAATCAATGCAGTTTGCAAAGCAAATGTGTTGCCCTTCTTTGGGCACCAATGTAGGTCACAGGGTTGCACTTTAGGCCAGCTGAAGTTTCCAGATACTTTTCAAGGGTAGCCCCACGTAGAACTCATTGCAGTAATCCAAACAGATTACCAAGGTATGAGTGTCCGAACGGAGAGATCTCTTCACCAGGAAAGGGTGCAACTGGTGCACAGCACCAATATTACAATTCAACAATTAATTTATCGTATTTTCCCCCTTGATCAGCATTCAGCCAAAAGCAATAGTATATATCAAATAGAAGAAAAAGTTAGTCCTACTATTGCATTCCCAGAATTCACATGTACTGCATTCTTTCAGAGAATGACAATGATACAATAATTATGCTGTTAATGAAACACGTCAGAAAACCCTTTCCGGCCTGGCAGCCTCCAGATGGATACTTTGGAATTGCCACTCAAAATTTTGAGCCATCATCATCATCAAATTCCAAGTTAGCTCTAAGACACAATGTTAAATAAAACACCTTGGAACATTGTTACTCTGCTTTTGTAAGAATTCTTGCTGCAAATTGGATCATTTGCTGCCAAAATTTTGGTTACCTCTAAGATTGAATAATGTTGGGTTTTTTTTTAAAAAAAGAAAAGTAAATTTATCAGTCTTTAAAAAACACTTTGTACCACGTAAAGACATTAAGGTCAATAATAGATTTAATAGTAACTTTAAAAGCAATTAGTTGCTTGGAAATAAATGATGAGACAGACTTGTTATGCAAGACATACTATGCTAAGTGTGGCTAGTGTGACACCCTTTCCTAGCATCTAGGAGTTAAACTCTTAGTTTGGGTAGCAGAATGGAGAGTACAAATTCTTTAACCTTTTGCTGCCTTCCAGTATTCCAGACAAGTTAGGGAACATCCATGCAGATTATTTTGATTTTGATACAGATCAGTTCTGTACTTATATTTTAGTAAAAAGCTGCTAGCTACATCTTTAAAATAACATATAATTTGGCTCTTTGTTTGGATGTGTGGGTGGGAAAGTGCAGTGTACATTCACTCATCCACGTAACTTGAAAAAGAAAAATACAGCTGGATAAAGAAATATGCAGAACTTTGGACCCAAGTTAATCACCAAAATCCTTGCACCTGAAAACCTGGGGCCGTATTTGGGATCAAAGGGGCTTTATATTGAGTCATATAGCCAGTCTATATGACTAAATTGTATTCTGTTATGTTTTGGATGTTTTCAGTTGCAGGACTATGGGAAGAAAAAAAATACTTTCCTTAATATTTACTAATACATAATGATACTTATTTTAAAATCCTGATGCAAGGAAAAGTTGCCCATCAAAACTATGAAAATGTTGACATTTTATCATTAACAAGTGTTTCATTTTGACCTGAGTGTGTGTGTTTATTTTAGTATGAGAACTGACAACAATTCTGTACAATCTATTGTTTGAAGGCAACAATTACTCTGTAAATCAGTAGTGTGAAACCTGCAATACATTAGCATCAAATGCTACTAAAAAACGAACTTGCATTAATGCTGAATCTGAGTTCCTGCTCTTTAACACACATATTTATAAACAAATGCAACTAAAATTAACTTATTGTACCAATGTTAGAATATGCTACGAAGTGAGAAACATATATCCATGCATATCAGTAGAAGCATTCAGAAAAAAAAACAGCCCAATGGCTGCTTTAAACAAATTAAAAAGCATGTGGCTCCTTCCACACTTGGTGCCACTTATGAGTAAAAGAAGTAAATATATACTAAACCAGGGATGGCAAACTTTTTGGGTTTGGCATGTTAAACATTGGGAAAATGCTTAACTTGATTCTGCTGGCATGTCACTACCCCCTCCCACTACAATTTGTTACATATTCTTTGCATATTCATTTACTTTAAAATTTACTTAGACTTATATACCACTCCATGGTGTTTTACAGCACTCTCTGAATGGTTTACAAATGTCAGCATATTGCCATCAACAATCTAGGTCCCCATTTTACTGCTCTCAGAAGAATGGAAGGCTGAGTCAAACAAAGCCAGTCAGGATCGAATTCCAGACTGGGCCGATTTAGTCACAATACAGCATTTTAACCACTGTGCCGCCATTAGCCCTAACTCCTGAATGTTGGTCAAAAGAGGAAGCAGTAAAGTTAATTATCTCTTCTTCATATGTTCAGGAATTGAGTGCTGGGCATCATTTGGAAAATGATGCTGCTCGTTTGAGACTGTAGACAAGTGTACAAAGAACGATTAAGAAAAGCTGATAAGATTAATTTGCTTGTTTCTAAATATATGTGTATAGAAATTATGCCTTGAAGTTGCAGTCTGCATTGTGTGTGTCCCCCGCCTCAAAAAAAAAAAATCTCAGCTGAGTTTTTTTATGTTAAAAGAATTGATATGTTTTGTTGTAGCCAAAGAACTAAAGTGAACCAAGTAGTTAGTGTAGAAACAGCTGTCATGATTTTGATTCTGGGCTCACAGCAATAATATTCCAGCACCAAGAATATATAGCGCAGAAGGGCAATGCATATTCTAGAAGAACACTGTAGCTTCACCATTAAAGATGTATTTAGCTCATTGCATATAGTTAACAAATACATTTGTTTGCATATTCCATAAACAAATCAAGTTCTTACTGTGGTTTTAATTACAGCCTAAACAAGTTTTCTGTAACAAGCTTCAGAACTGTACTGTGCTTTTCTGGCAGATGGTATCTGTCTAGAATGCACTAAGTGCATATGAAGTGCCATTTCTTATTGCTATTCAGTTAAAAATTGGACACAATAGAACTCAATGCATTTGTTTCTCCAAGAAAGGGAAAATGAAGCTGGCAATGTAGTTAGTATGAGTCCTAGAGCAAAGCATGATGCTTTGCATGTGCTGGGCAGATTTTTTAATGCAAATATTAGGATTTCGGTAGCCATGGCGAGTTTTAACTTTTTTTCCCCTATATAACATTTTTTAGGGAAATCTGCTATTGGAATTGATAAAAGATGTCTAGCAATGAAGAAAATGTGTTGAACGCAATAGGTTTTGAGCTCAAGATAGATTGTTTTTACTATTAATAAATATTTTGAATTTGAGGAGAGTATTTCCCATAAAAACACATATTATTGGAAAGATCCAAAACATTAACATACATAATTGAGGAGGTGTTAGAAGCCAATTTAGATATAGGCTGTCCTCAAACTATGACCACAATTGAGCCCAAAATGTCCATTGCTAAGCAAGACAGTTGTTAAGTAAATTTTGCCCTATATTACAATCTTTTCTTGCCATAGTTATTAAGTAAATCACTGCAGTTGTTACTTGGTTGTTCAGTGAAATGGGCTTCCTCATTGACTTGGCTTGTTAGAAAATAGCAAAAGGTGATCACATGATCCTGGGACACTGCAACCATCAAATAATGCCAGTTTGCCAAACGTCTGAATTTTGATTGCATCACTAGAAGGATGCTGCAATGGTTGTAAATACGAAAAAGTCAAATAAGTCACTTTTTTCAGTGCCATTGTAACTTTGAACAGCCACTAAATGAAAGGTTGTAAATTGAGGACTACCTGTAATGAGTTAAGATGCAGATGAAGCAGAAAGTTACAAGATGAAAGTGGGTGACATAGCCAAGAGGAGAAGTGGAAAGAAAGAAAAAAGCCTGTGCAAGAAAAGAGGAGATGAATAAATTGGATAAAGTTTCTTCTCAAGAAGAAACCAAGACCCTGGCTTGTTGAGAGTTGTCATTTTTCCTTTTGTTGCAAGGAAGATCCTTATTTACCACTGTTAAGAATTATCCAAATGAAATGAAGCCAATATCCTCTTCAACAATACAGTATTTTCAGATGATATGTAGACAACAGAGGAGCATTGTACTATTATGCTGGAAGTCAGAGCCAATACCAATATATTTATTCTAATAAAAGTAAGCTTCTTTCTCGTTAGTACTGTGCTCCTTTCCATTTTTATCATTCAGTTTACCAGGTTTCATTTTTGAGGACATGAATAAATGAGTCCTCTAATTATGACCATATTGGGAAAAGGCCTGCCATGAAGTGATATGATCATTAAGTGACTGACGCCTGTTTTAATAGGTTTTTGTTGCTGTCATTAAGCAAATCCAGCTGAGAAGAAATTTGAACCTTGGATTTTTATCCCAAACCATGCCATTGTAACTTCAGCAGCAGCCTTTGTCTTTAAAATGTTAAATGTTATTTTTTACATCCACCTCTCTACCTATCAGATTGTATTTTGATTCTTGGAAGGCACACTTCAAAAAGCTACGCTTTTTAAAAATCAACTGCTAGTAATATAGCAACTAAAAATTAATGTTCCTCTTTTGCTGGAAATTCTGCATTTTAAAAAAATCATACAGAAGATGAATATTGCAAGATGCCTATGCATTATACATATGCAAGATTAATCAAAGGTTAATCTTTCCATTTCCATTTCAACTGGAAAAAAGATGCTGTTGCATAATGTGTGCTTGACTTACAAAGCTATGGTAACATTGCATGCCACAAGATGCTTAGTCATAAACTAAATTAAGAGTAGCCAATGTGTAGCTTTTTACTCAATTTCAAAAGCCCTCCCTAAATGATAGCTTTCTATCTTTGTTAGGAGTCATCTATACCTTTTTATACGCTATTGTTTAGAGAATGGTGAGAAGCTTTCAAAAAAGAAAAATACTTTTTAAAAAATCCTTTTGTATTTACTCTGATCCAACTCCTTGCTGCTTTTATCCCAGTTTACTAGGTAGGTTTCAAAAGATTACCCTGAAATAATATTAACCTTAACAGGAAAATAAATTAACTGTTCTTGGTGTAGACTAGTGATGACAAATTTTTTGGGTTTATCATGTCAAAAACTTGAAAAGTATTTATTTTGTTGGTGTGTTACACACACACACACACATTAAAAAAAGAAACGACTTTTCATATTCTTTTTTTTTTAAATGTAGTCCAATCCTGTGTGTGATACCCTGGATTTGCTGTGCACCACTTAACTTCATGGGGTGGTTTTCTTTCTATTGACAGAGCCCTGCATCCTACCCAGATGCTATTCCGCTGCCTCTGCAGCCTCAGAAAACTCTTTATCTCATGATTTTTGATGGCTGCACAAGAGTACAGTCCATTTTTGCACAGGGTATGCTTTTGAGAATATGGGTATGCGTGAATGCTGGCTTGTCACTCAAAATGTCATGTTGTGTAACCACAGGTCATAGATTTGCCATCACTGGTCTAGACTATATGTCTTACAATTGTTTGCTGGAGTCTGCTACTTCAAATTAATAATGCTCATTGATTCAGGGGAAAAAAGGTGTTGAACAATTGGATGGGGAGAAAGTCTTTTATAAAAGAAAAAGAGATTTACCGGGATACCTAAAGTTGTATAATTATGCAGCTGTGGTCTAAAATGGAAAAGTATGCCCTTATAATATGAAACATTTATATTTTAAACCCAACATACATTTCAACCAAAATGAAATAACTTCATGCCTACAGTCATGCCAATAAAGATACGATCATTAAATTCACTAGGGATTATATCTGAATAGACAACTAGAGGGTTTTGCTGTAATTCAGCTAAATCTGCCTTTACTTAATTTTATGAAATTCCACACTGTAATTAAAAATGAAAATTCCAATTATGTCTTAGATTCAGACTCCTATAATTCTTATGTTTATTAATCCACTTCTATTGGACATGATACTTGAGTACGGGAACTTTAGTTTCATTTAAGAGTTCCTGAGATGGAAAGAAGACAATGCTATATTAATGTGTAGTGTTTTCATTTCTATTTCTTGTATTATTATGCCATTATTTTTATAATGTATCAAGTCTCCTAAAGTGCCTGACAAAGCAGTGTGAACAATTGGAAACAAAATTTAAAAGGCTTCTAGGATCCTTCCTTCAGAGCAATTGATAGAGCAAGCTGAAGTCCAGCTACAGTCGGCTGATTAAATCTTCGGCCTAGAAAAGGCAATTTCCTTTGTTTGTGTTTTTATTGTAATTATGTTGAAACATTTCTAGAATGTATGGAGTAGAGAGGGTAATAAGTGAATACAAGTGGAAATATTTGGCTTCAATTTTATTATATGTGTACAGTCTCAAAGAGACCCATTCCAGTCTTTGTTTTGTCTTTAAACAGTTATTTCAAGCTCAAGCCACTTCTGGTAAGGTTAAAAATTTTTAGGGTTAGGATAATTTGATTGCAAAACATACTAAGAATTCATTCCTTTTCAATAAGTATATTCCAATATTTCAAATATATACCATATTTCATCCTTTGAATTTTAATCTTTTCTTAAAAACTTCAGCTACCATTATTTTACTTATTGAATCTCATGAGCAAGTGGTTAAGTCAAATTACAAGTAGTCCTCGATTTATGACAACAATTGAGCCCAAAATTTATGTTGCTAGGTGAAAAATTTGTGAGTTTTGCCCCATTTTACAACTTTTCTTGCCACAATTGTTAAGTGAATCACTGTGGTTGTTAAATTAGTAACATGGTTGTTAAGTGAATGTGGCTTCCCCATTGACTTCTCAGAAGATTGCAAAAGAGGATCATATGACCTTGGGACACTGCAATGGTCATAAGTTTGTAACATTTGTCAAGTATCTGAATTTGGATCCACGTGTTCATGGGCATGCTGCAAAAGTTGTAATGGTGAAAAACGGTCATAAGTCATTTTTTTCAATGCCATTGTCACTTTGAATGGTCACTAAATGAATTGTTGTAAGTCAACGACTACCTATATAATTGTCAATCATTAGTTCATAGCATTTAAACAAAAGCTGGACCATTGCCTTCAGTAGAGAATGATTAAGCAAATGTTCAATATTTGACAGTATTCAAAGACATGTTGCTTTTGGTACACTAATGATAGATAAATCAAATGACTTACAGAAATAATTACACACAATTTCAAAATTTCTACATCATCATTTTCTTATGTTGCTGCCATGCTTTGTGCTTATTATCATACCTCCACAGATGTAATACATGCATATGTATGTTTTATTGTACAACATGTATTGCAACATAGCTATGTCTGTAGCTCAACTGCTAGATTTATGGAAGGTGGATAAACATATTAAAATGATCATTTTATCTCCAAAAAATTGCAGAGATTAGATTTGTGCTCCTTGAGGCCACAAATCCCATCCCATTAGTATGTTTAGGCACTGGCTGTAATTTTGAATTGTTCAAATGTATAAATTCCTTGAAATCAAACAATATATTCAACAACTGATCAATGTGGCCTCTTTATATATAGTGTTTTCTGCTTTTGCCCCATTCCCACCTCAATTCATATCAATGTTTCTGCATTTTACCTACCATTATTTGACTTCCTAAAAGAAATCTTCTATAATCACTTACTATGGTCAAAATGTAGAAATACTATGATTGCTACAGAAAATATGATGCACTGTGGACAAAATTATTTATGAATGGCAGCTCTTATGTGCTATAGATTATGCCTCATAGTTCTTTGGTATTTCAAAGAAAGCTTGAACTGAGAAGCTGGTCCTAGCACCAAAAAAGTCAAGACTAACTATAGATAAGAGTTATGTCACCTAACTATCTAAAGCAAAGTCACCTTTTTTTTCCCAAGGCCCAAGTATAATCCTGCAAAAAGCCACCACTCCATATATCTTCAATGTCTTCTGAGCTATGTATTCAACATGTCGTGTGATCAGGTTTCTTGAAAAAAAGAATTTAAAAACTCAGTTACCTCACACCTGGGAGCAATTGGTGTGCATTACTAGCAACTCATAATTATTCATTGGCTATAGAGGCATGAAAATAATTTATCTCTTTGTATTGGGGAGTATAGGATAACAACAAAAGAAAGTTTCATATTTTCAAAATATGGATTAAAGTTATTCAGAGTTCATTGTGTGGACATTTTATTTGGAATGATTCACAGAATATTTCAATATTGTCATGTGAATAATTCTTTAGTAACTTAAAGCCTTTTGTTGAATGCCATGGGAGAAATACTTTTCACAGTATAGTATTTTGAATAATTTGCATGGCAATTTAAATAAAAAGGTATGTTTGAGCTACATCCCCTCCATAATACTTCCAAACCTTAGAAATCCATTGTGATTTTATTACAATATACCAAGGTTGCTATGAGTGATTGTAATTATGACAATATAAATACAAACTGAATGCCTGAAACACTTATTAAAATAAAAGTCATAGAAATATACTCAAAGGATCAAAAACTGATATGACTGTAAGGGTCCAAAATAAATGTGTATGTTGTTTTTTAATATTATTCTGCAAGCAAAGTCAGAAAGATTGTTTGAAAACTAGCATAAGAACTACACGAAGTTCGTGCCATTTAAAAAAGTGTTTATAAGGCATTATGGAAAAGCTGTTGATAATGTTTAAGTAAATATACAACAGCCTATTTGGGGTTTTGTAGTTCTCCTCTTAGATTGTTTCTGTTTTGCTCTACAAAAGGTGCCTGTGTATATAATGCATTTGTATCGCTTTCTGCAGAATCCCTTATATCCCTTATATATTTGTTATAAGATTAAATCCTGTGTATATTATGGAATACAGAGATTTTACTACTGACAGTGGATACTATAATGCCACTAGCAGCATAAAGGGATAGTTTTTATCCATTCTTTATATTGTGTATAGCTGGTTGCCTGAAGAATTGTAATATATATATATTTACTCTTTGCAATGATTAATTACAAGGTAATAAAATTAATTTTGTGTCTGGAAACTAAATTATGTATTATGTCCTTAGTTTTGCACCATCTGGGGTTAAAGAACCAGCCACATTTTTATTTACAGCCCAATACACAAATACCACTTGCTGCCATCATTCACTTGAGTAAAGGAAGCAGGGCCAAGAACTAAAGGAGAAAAAACTCCATGGATGCTCTGGAACTTTCAATGTACAGCAATTGAATTGGTCAGGCTGGAAGTGGATGGGTCTAATTTCTGAAGCTCAAGGTTCACTCAGCCTTCCATCCTTCTGAGGGGGCAAAATGAGGACTCAAATTGTTGGGGGCAATATGCTTAGAGAGGGCTGTAAAGCACTGTAAAGCGGTATATAAGTCTAAGTGTTATTGCTATTGCTAAGTGCTTTGGCAATAGATCAGAGATTTGTCTCCTGTGCAAGAAGTAGAAAAACCCTATTGCCGAAACTAAGTTTTGAATGACAGGCAGAAGCTTCACTGTGGGGTGAAAGTAGGTTGAGAATGATGCCAGGAGTTGATGTTTTCAACTAATGGCTACTGTTTAGTGTTGGAACAAAAGTGAAGGAGAAACCCAAAAAGGGCACTGCTGTGTTCTGAAACTCACCTCCCCATTTTCCACTTGGAGTATTTATTCATTTATTTATTTACTTATTCATTTTGCATTTGTGAGAAGACAGGATCCCCATGTCACCTTTGACCCCCAGACTACTAACCAAACCAGACCAGCCCTAATCTATGAGTGAACCCCAATTAGAACAAAGACTAAGTCTTTCCACTCACATTGACAATTGGGAGAAATGCATCTCCCACTAGGAAATTAACTAATATCAGCAACTCAGTCAAAATCAGTAGAAGTTCCCTTAAAATATGGGAATCCCTTATGTCTGTGATGGCGAACCTATGGCACGGGTGCCACAGGCAGCACGCAGAGCCATCTTGCTGGGCACACAAGCTGTCAGCCAACTTACCCCCAGCTAAGCATGCACATGCAATTGCACATGCACACATGCGCGATTGCAGACATCCAGCTGGTCTTCGGGCATCCACTGTGCATGTGCGCGATTGCAGCAGGAAATCCAGCTGGTCTTTGGAGCTCTCTTGTGCATGCACATGCAATTGCTCATGTGTGCAAGAGTATCTGCACACAGCACGCATGCATTGCACATGCAAAAGCTGCATGCATGCAGAGATGGTGCAGTTGCACATGCAGCGCCTGTGGAGGAGCTGCATGC
>JANHFJ010002951.1:73854-84375 GCA_032468195.1 Cerberus rynchops
AGCGATCGAGAGAGAGAGAGAGAGAGAGAGAGAGAGAGAGAGAGAGAGAGAGAGAGGTATTGAGGTCAGGCTGATAGGTCTGTAGTTTGGGAGTACAGTTAATACATGGGAACTACATCAGCCCTTTTCCAGTCCTCTGGCAGTTCCCTGGTGCTCCAGGATCTTTGAAAGATGTAATCTATCTGGTCCTGGTGATTTGAACTCATCTGGTGGACAGGTGCTCACTTACCATTTTGTTCCCTATTTTCACTTGTGTTCCTAATCTGTTTTTGTAGTTCTGTTTTTGATTGGTTCGACAGATGCAAAAATGAGTTAAGTAGTTCTGCTTTCTCCCTGTTGCTTGTCACGTTCTTGCCACTTTCTCCCAGCAATGGACCAATTGTTTCCCTGACTTTTTTCTTGTTTTTAACATGTTGGAAGAAGCCTTTTTGTTATTTTTTTACTTTTGTAGCAAGCCTTTGTTCCTTGGGAGCCTTAGCTTTCCTCACTTCATGTTTGCAGGCTTGGGCTATCTGGTGATATTCTGCCTTAGTTATGTGCCCCTATTTCCACTTTTTATAGTTCTTTTTTTGTACGTAGGTGTGCTTATAAGTGGCATTTACTATGCATATATAGAAACAATAAGAACCAATTTTTTCTAAAAATGATACCTGCATGAACTGATAGGGATAGTTTTTAGGTACAAAATTAAATACATCACTACGATTACTTTCCTCTCAGAAATAAGAGGTTTTCTAAATCAACTCCAAGTTATCATTATTTGATAATTCTTGAAACAGAACAAATTATGGCCTCAAGAATACCATTATTACTTCTCTTTTACATACCATAAATGTGCTTTGTGTCCTTTGTGAGCCCATTTTAAAAAGCTAAAACATTTCAGGGGAAATGGTAGCTATTAAACATTTAAATCAATTTGCTTTATACATTATAGGAATATGGTGGTTTCCATTACCACTACAAACATGTGAAAATACACATGTCACTCCTTTCTAAGTATCTGGATTCCTAATCTTTAATGCTAATTGAATCATCTGTGATCAATATATATTACAGTCATTAAATGCCACTGAAAGTTTTTTAAAATAAAAAACTTATCATTTGTTACTATTTGGATATATTGTGTCTCTTCTGACTATGGGGTGGCAAGAATTTAAAAGTTTCAAACTATGAAACTTAAATTAAGTGTTAGAAGTTATTTTTAACAATATTTTATTGAAGTTTTAAAATAGAAAGATAAAAAAACTAATACAAATTGAAAGAAATATAAAAAAGAAAGTTACAAAGTACAGAAAGGAAAAGGGGGAGGAAAAGGTGGAAGGATCCATCTTCTCTAATATACCAACCCAAAATATCTTTATCCCATATTTCATCTTTTGACTTTTAGCAAATAATAGAGTATGGTCATATAAATTTAGCAAAAATCCATTAAGAACTACCACAGTTTTAATCAAGTAAAACAAACATATTTCTTTCCTTTACATAATACTCTGTAAAACATAATTTTCTCTAAATATGCCAAGGGGAAAAAAACTATTATCCTCATGTCTTGTCTTATAGCTATAAATCATTCAAACTTAACAAAAATTCCATTAGGAACTATCAGAAATAACAACAGCATATTTAAAATTACAATATTTAATCCCTTCAAATGATGTCTCAAATTAATTTATTATTTTCTCTTCATCTTCTTTCAATTTTAATACCGTAACATCACTTTTACTAAAAAAAAAAGTAGCAAAACTTTCTTTTCTTCCCATTACCTATATAGATAGGTAATCTTTAAAATCTCATCATTCAGTCCTAGTCAATAAAACTAATTAAAATTGTTAGGTAAAAAATATACATTTAGGTATAACTTTGAATAAGCCAACTTTGCAAATCTACATTTTTCTTTGAAAGATCTTGATGTTTAGTTCTTTCAAGTAATGTCTCAAAAGCTGATTTTTCTATCTGTTTTTAATTTTTCTCAAGAATTCTTTCAGAATTATAACACATCTCTTTTGTAAATCCAAAGTAAGAAACTCGTCCAAGTCATTTTCCTGAGTTAAAATCCATATATCCAAATTACTCTTCTGGCTTATTACTTATGTGTCCTTTTTAATTATTAAAACCTCAGCCTGTTTCATTTGTCAATATCATTGTTTTATCCTATCAATTTTAAACCATATCCCAAACAGTCCAATTTTCAATGGTACTTTCTTCTATCTCTTCTTTTAAGTCCATTTTTATGATGTAAGACAGTCTAAATAGAAAGTTCTGAGTACATTGTTGCCAAATATCCTTGCATTCTTCCAGTTAAAATAGTTTTCTCCATTCTATATTAGTGGGTCTTCTTTGATTATAATATTTAATTCTTTCTGGTAGCTTCTAGTAAACCAGCTTTTAAGGGCTCCTCTTATCACATTTTTCTATCATTCAACACATTTTCCCAGAGGAATTTCTTAATACTTACATTCAAAATCTTCATATATTTTTAATAAGATTTAAATAAGATTATAGCAAATATTCTTGTAAGTATTTAGGAATCTAATTTGCAATAAATCTGGCCTCTTAGTCCATTTAAAAGCTTTTGAAAATCAACGTCCTAATTACCTTTTTTGCTACTCATTTTTAAATTTAAAAAAGCTTTTCTTTACTCTTTAAACATATATAAAACTTCTTTTGCTGGAGATTGAAGAAAAAATTATCCGGGGTAATAAAACTTGTTTTTTCTGAGGGTTCTCAATATCTATTTAAAAAGCAACTAACAAGCCATTTCAGATGATTACGAGACGATGCAAGAGAGGAAGGGGGGAACCCAATATTTTTTTAAAGGCTTGGGCAAAACTGACTCCTCACTCCCAGAGCTCAACCAGCTGGAGACCACTATTTCACAGTTTCATCACAGGGAATGTCTGTTGGGAACTCTCAAGTCTTCCCCTTTATCCTTAAAAGGTTCAGGGAGCCAACTCTTTCATTGACTCCTCTTTCTGCTACCATCATTGGGTCTGCTAAGTTAATATAAGTTAAAGTTATTTTCACATCACCCTACATTTTAGTACCTATTCTATGCATGTTTTTAGCAGATTCCAGATATCCTATGTCTGAAAAAGTCAGCATATTATTTAAGTATATATTTCTTAGCACTAGTTTTGAGTGTTATATTCATATAGTATGAATTCCCTATTCACATTATATGAGTTAGTTTTGCAAACTACTATTGCTGTAATGATAAAATTCAGATTTCTTCCCATCTGCAAATTCACCCCTCAAAAACTTTTACACAAAATGGTGAACACATTATCTAATATTCAGAATTATTAAAATGTTACCAGATATCATTTTTATAATTATGCATTCATATTTCTAAAATGCTATGTTCAGTACAAAATTAAACAAAAATATACAGTAAATTATCATAAAGATGTTCAATTCATGTAATTTTATAAGACTATGCATTTTAATCTAATAATCCAGATATAACTATAGTTTGAATATGTGAAAGAAAGTCAAGAATTTAAGTTTTGCTCCTATCAATTTATTCATCCATAAAACTTATTTTTCTAGGTCCTGATTTTCAGATACGCAAAACGAGGCAACACAGCATGCATTAAAATCTCAAAAGACTTGGGGAAGTTCAAGCTTTGCAGAAGTATAAAAGGACTTTTAAAATAAAGTGGAATAAACAGCCAGCAGCTGCTGAAACATTTGCTTTATTGCTTCAAACTCCATAAAAACATATTTTTCAGTTTTAGAAAAAGTGAGGAGAGAGAGAGAGATAGAATTAAGGAACTTATTTCAAATTCACTTAAATATCTCTAAAAACCAAAGATGAAATATACTTTAAGTTGCTTCTGGCTGCAAGATAATTACCTGCTTCCTCTTCCAATAAAGGTAAAGGTAGAGGCTGGTGTGATTTAAAGTTGACTCTTAGTGACAACATGGCATTATTCATGTAATTTTTTTGACAAATATTCTGAAGTACTGTAGTTTTTGGCTGCTTTCAATAGGATGTTTTATAATTGTTAGATTCTGCCCTACAGCCCAAGAATTAATGGCAATCCTTTACCTAAATAATAATCAGATTTGACCTCTTAAAATTCTGGAAACTGAGATGCTGACACCTGCTTTAAGCCTCAAATTCTAATTAGAGTTAATTAATTAAAAATTAATATGATGGAAGTAGATGGAAAAAATCTTGTTGGCTGTTATCTGAAAAAGAACTGGAACAGGAACTGAGAAAAAATGAAGTTTTGCTTTCTTAAACCATTTGTATTGTAATCTGCCGTCACCATCCTTAAGAGAATCATTTCTCTTAGAACTGGAGGAATATACTATCACTTTCTACATAGCACCATTTGTATTTTTATTGCTAACCTTCAGCCTGTGAATGCTATTCTCCAACAGCAGACAAAGCAAACTTGATGCCTGAACCTTCTAAAGCAGGGATGTCAAACTCAAAGCCTACAGGCCTGATCTGGCCCACGGGGCTGCCCTGGAAACAGCAAAGGACTGGCCCACAATGCCTCTCCCAGGGAAAACAGAGTTTTCACTGGCAGAGGGTTGCAGGAGGCCATCCTAGCTGAAAATGGAACTCAGGAACCTGTTTTCACTGGCACAGCGCTCAGGCCACAGGTGCCCCCAACATGAGTGACATCAAGCCGGCCACACCCACCCAGGCCCCCCAAAATCAAACACAACCCTGGTGCGGTCCTCAATGAAATTGAGTTTGACACTCCTGTTCTAAAAATATATATGCAGTTTCTTAACCTCAAAAAGGTGTACTAATCATTTGCCTGTGGTTTTACTTTAAGGAACTTTCAATTTTGCTTACTAGCTACAGTTCTTTGCAGTATTCAAATTAATTGCAACAAGATATTTGCTGAATGGCATTACAGTTCTTTGAAAAGATATTCAATTGCCATGATGTGTCTATATCTACAAAGATCAATATAGATAGTCCTTGACATATGACCACAATTGAGCCCAAACTTTATGTTGCTTAGTGAGACATTTGTTAAGTGAATTTTGCATCATTTTACTTTCTTGCTGCAGCTGTTAAGTGAATCATTGCAGTTCGTAACATGGTTGTTAAGTGAATCTGGTTTTCCCATTGACTTTGCTTGTCAGAAGTTCACAAACAATGATCACATGATCCCAGGTTACTGCAGCCATCATAAATATGAGTCAATTGCCAACTGTCTCAATTTTGATTATGTGACCATGGAGATGCTGCAATGGTCGTGTGAAAAATAGTCATGTCACTTTTTTCAGTGATGTAACTTTGGAGAGTTACTAAATTAATTGTTGTAAGTCGAGGACTACCTATAGTGCAAACAATAGCACTAAAATAATAACTGTAACACTCTATGGAAGATAAATTTGGATTTTAGAGAACCAGAATAGGAAGAATAGTGATGTTTGGAACTTTGATGTTGGAAAAAAAATCCTTAGGAATTACATAGACAGCTAAGGAAAAACAGTAATAATGAACATATAAATCAACCCACTTGAGACACCAATGACCAGACTCAAATTATCCTACTTTGGACACATTATGTAAGGACTTAATTCTCTACCAAATGCTGAGGAAGATGGAAGAAAGAAGAGAAACAGCTGACCAACAGCAAACTGGATAGACTCAGTTACAGTACTATTAGGCACACCATGGGAAAATTTAAAATACCAGATTAGAGAAAGATAATTCAGTATTGCACAATTATAATCTGAAAAACTGGCTAACATTTTATGTTTTTTACTTATATTTCTATAATATGAAATTAACCTGTACCAAGCAAACTTGTGGCTCTTTCTAGTCGAAGTACAGCCAGAGGAACAGTTAGCAATATAGAGTTTCACACAGACAGAAAATATTTGCACTAGCAGCTTTTGATCCAAATGCACTAGGAGACACCTTTCTGGCACACTATTACAAGAAACATTGGACTTTTTACAGGTTTCCCTTTCTTGGACATGCACACAGATACATCAAAAGTGCACTCAAAAATATTAGAAACGGTTTTAAGAAACATCCAGCTGTAGGTCATTTATTTCTGGTCTTATATAGCGTTAGGATTAGATTCTAACATTAAGAATTATTTAAGGTATTCTCTAACACAGATTGTACCACATGTAAATTAAATAATATTCCAACATTATGCTAAAATAATATAATGACAAAAAGTCAAAAGTTAGCTAAAAGATGGAAAGACTAAATGGAGCAAATGGATGGTTATATAAAGAAATAAATTTATGAACAAAGAGCTTTTATTTCCTATGATTATTAATCATAATTGGTGGACTGGTTCTCTCAAAAGTTAGCCTATCCATTTTGTAACTATTCCAATGATAATTACACTATTGTGCAGAACTGCATTTGATCACATAATTAAGTATCATTAGTTACCATTTCCCTTCATTCTGATCCTTCTCTATCTATTCAATATATTCCAATCTTTTAAGAAAAATACACGTCTCTACATATTTTCTTCATAGTAATACTTACTTTTAAAACATCTGACTAATATGAATAATATTCTCATTAGTCAGATGTTTTAAAAATAAGTATTACTATTGAGAATAATATTCTCAATCTGCTTGGGAAATACATTGAAAATTGTGTTCAGTTTCAAACTTTTACAAAGTTTGAAAAATTTGCAAAATTTTACATTCAATTCAGTATTTCTCCTTTCGATCTTAAAGTACACAATAATCTGGTATGTCTCTCTGTCCAATACAATACCTCTTAGTATCATTTCATCTTACCTTTACCGTAAAAGAACTGAACCTCATTCATTCTTTGTATCCATCTTTTACAATCATTTCACCTTTAGGTTCAGAGTAACTCTGAAAAGAATATCTGGAGAATATTGTGTCTCAGATGGGTTTGATCTTCAGTTCCCTAATCCTGGTTGGGTATTTTTATTCAAGTTTTCTACAGATAAGCATTTCTATTTGCTGGGCATTTTAATTGGCTTTTCTTCATGTTTCTGAAGTATGGCTACAAAACTATATGGCTGAGAATAACAGCATGGCATTTACCCACATCACTCCTCATCCAACATATTTACTTCAACATTTACCAGAAAGTTTTCTTCCTAAGTAAATAAGAGAAATACTCCTACTGACTTGTGGGGGGAAATAGTTTTTAATTTTATTGAAAAATGGCATGGGATAGTCTTAGCTAACTATCAGATTTTACCTTATTTTCAAGCCCTTGTGGCATGAAATGAAATACCTTTGCAATAGCCTTTGTTCAGTGAGTTTTCATGGTTCTTTACAGTTCCAAATGGAACCAGGGCAGCTAAAGTTTGGCAATCCAAATACTTGAAGAAGTGGGAAAACCTTATATCAGAACAATCTGGTATCAATTATTTTTATATATGATTTGCTAAAGATTCATTTCAAGTCAACTTTCCACTCTGATCAAATCTCCAAGGAAAGAAGATCATTTCAGAACCAACAAATCTATATTTTGGGGTTAGAATTTTAGTCTACCACTGTTAGTTTACCTATTTATATCGAATGTAAATCTTCATTCTATTGATCTATTATTAAACATCATGACTCAGGCCGGGGAAAGTAACAGTTTAAGACTGCAAAGTCAGACATTTCAAGCAGAGTATAGTGATGTCCTCTGAAAGGATAGGATAAAGACAGTGCATATGCACAAAACAGTCTGCATGTCCTTCCTTAACAGCAAAAAGCTAAAAGTCCTTCCTGTGGCAACATTATTTGGTACTACAAGGAAGACAAGAAGTTTGACTCTTAACATTTAAACAGCTTCTCTATCTGCCTCCTCTTTGCCCTCTCTCACAGTCTTAGGAACATATACAGGAGGGCTATGAAAACTATTTCTCAATTGCCAGCTGAAAAGTAAATTTCATTTCACTTTGAAACTACCAAACTTGCCCAAAGTGGAACATTTTAGATTCTCTTATTCACAATTTTTTACTTCCCTGTCCTACTCATAGATATGGAATGGTGGAAATTGTGAGATTTGAAGGAGAAAAAAAGTCACTTTACTCTGCTATTTTATATACTTCTCATATTATTTGATAGAAACAGGCTTCAGGGGAACGAATATTACAATTGATAAACCTAAATTATGACTAGCTATATTAAGCCAAGCCTAACATCTGTATTCTTCTGATGGTCGCATTATCTTCTCCAAGATCTGAATAGCTTATGGATAAATTTTAAAAACCAAAGTTTCAATGGATTTCACAGAAAATCTAAACAAGTAACTTACCGGAACTCCCTCTCAGTTCAAATCTTGTTTTTCCTTCTCTATTTACTTCTGTTACTTCACAAGTATAATTCCCGAGAAGAGCCTGCTTTGTCGATATAACAAGTGAAGCAATGCCATAGGGTAGCATTGAGCGGTTCAGAAAAGTTGCAGTATTAAAACTATTGTTTTTGGTAATGTTATCAGTAACTCCATCATAAATGAAAAATTGATTTCCTTGAAATTGCCATGTCAGAAACATTGACATACTGTTATTCTCTTTCAGATTAGTTACCACACAAGGGAGGACGATTTTGGGTCCATTACAGTACTTTATTTCAAGATATGGAACACTCTTAAAGAACAGCTGGGCTGAACCTAAAAGGAAGAGAAATAAGAAAAAATTAATATTTGTGTTTTAAAAAGAAAATGTGGCTAACACAGGAGTACATGCATTTTATCTCAGCCAAAGGAGTCTTTTGCCAGAAGAGGCCATTCTCAAAGCTTGAATTTTTGCTTTACCTCAGCATAGTTTTTGAGAGCTCAAAGATCCAGCCGCTCCCACTTTGGTGAAGAAACCAATTAGAAAGGGAAATTGTCAAATAGAAAATGAATTGCAATTTAAGAGTTTTAAAAGGAAGAGAAGATGCTGCAAAGCGAGAGGAGAGTTTTTTCTTCATTTAACCCCGTGATGGCGAACCTATGGCACAGGTGCCACAAGTGCTGGGCACACAAGCTTTCGGCCATCTTACCTCCAGCTGAGCATGCCCATGCGATTGCGCATGCGCAATTGCAGAGACCCAGCTGGTCTTCGGGCATCTGCTGTGCATGCGCGCGATTGCAGCAGGAAATCCAGCTGGTCTTCGGAGCTCTTCTGTGCATGCACACGCAACTGCTCTTGTGTGCATGAGTGCCTGTGTGAAGTGTGCATGCATTGCACATGCAAAAGCTGCATGCATGCACAGATGGTCTGGTTGCACATGCAGCACACATGGAGGAGTCGCATGCAAGTGTGGATGGCACGCGTAAAGTGCGTACTTTTCGGCACTCAGTAAGTAAAAGATTTGCCACCACTGATCTAACCCTATCTTTGAACAGATCAACTACAAATCATGAGAGACATTTGTTTCCAGTTTAACCAAAGAAGCTTCCCTTTCTCTTATGGTAAGCTTCTGTTAAGCTTCCTTCTTAAGCTTTTTTTAAAGGATTTCTTGACAGTGAGAACAATTAATCAGCATACCTCCCAGAGTAGTTGGTGTTCCATTGCTGGATGTTTCAAACAAAGATTGGACAACCATTTGCCCAGAATGGAATAAGGACTCCTCCCTACAAGGTCCCTTCCATATCTATGAGTCTATGATTCCCCTGAGGCAGGACATAAAGTGAAGCAGGTCATAAAATGAAGCAAGACATAAAGTAAGGAAGAACATAAACTGAGAAAGGGCATAAAGACAAGTCATAAAATATTGTTCTAGAGGGAGGAGTTGGCTATAAATCATGTAATCAATCAATGCTGTGTATTACGTTTCTGTGTTATACTGCCTTTTAACAATATATATACGTCTGTTTTTCCAAGAAAGACCGTTCAGATGTGGCTACGACATAACTCTGAACCTTTGCGCAAATAAACAGAACTTCTTTTGATTTCGAGGTCTGAATCCCTTGATTTTCTGCAATTCCCCCACCCTTTTGCCTTTCTTCTCTCTTTCCTATGCTGTCTTCTCTTTCCTGGCCTTTCCCATTGATAGGTATAGAACAATTAATAAAACATTAGCTGACCTTCAAGCAGAGGTATTGTAGTAAAGATTCACTGTATGTAAAACATTTTTGAACTTCAGAAAAGAAACAAAAGATTAATCCTGGTTAGGTTCTTGAAAAAGAACAAAAGGGAATATAATCTAGATGTATACAAATAGGATGGCCAGAGTGATAAAATGTATCATGTACTCATATTTTTGCAGTGTATGGAGTATAAAATGCACCTAGATTTCGGAAGAGGAAAAAAAATAAGGTTTTGGCCTCTATGCGTCTTGTTTTCTCTCTCCCCAGCCCACAGAGGCATTTTGCAGGCCTCCGGAATCATCCACGTGGCTCATTGTTGCAAAAAAAGGGCCTGCTTTTCGCCCATTTTTTGGTGAAAAAGAGCCACGTGGAGGGTTCTGAAGGCCTGCAAAATGCCTCTGGGTGCTGGGGAGAGATAATACAAGATGCGCAGGAGGATTGGGAGGCCAAAAATGGCCCATTTTTCAGCAAAAACGAGCCACGTGGAGAGTTCTGGATGCCTACAAAATGCCTCTGGGGGCTGGGGAGAG
>JANHFJ010002952.1:75637-86212 GCA_032468195.1 Cerberus rynchops
AACCCTGTAAAGTGGAAAAAAAACAAAAGGAGATTTCTTTTAACAACCGGTTCTCCAAACTGCTTAGAAAATTTACTGCCGGTTCTAGCAAACCTTCTAGAACCTGCTGAATTTCTCCTTTGACATATGTCCATTAAGTTACCAGGAGCTGAATCTGATCCAAAAGAGACTTGATTTTAGTATATTGTCATGATTGGGCCTTCAACTACATCTGTTATTCATTTTCCTCCCATAGTTTCAGTAAGTGAAAAAAACTTGATCAGGAACCAACACTTAAGTCCTATTCTGTTTCAGAGCTTCCCTCAAATGAAAATTTTGGATTTAACTAATAAAAGTAAGTATATGTAACATGTGTGGCTAAATAAGGCAATGAGATTAACTGTTCCTTCTATTCTCTAATCAAAGCACAGAAAGAATGCTATTTCAACTTCTTAGGGACTGAATTATAGAAACCTCCCATTATCCTTTAGACAAGAAAATGAAATACAGGAAAAAAAGAAAAGATTTTGACTTTTTTTCTGACAAACTATATTAAATCTCATGTCTTCAAGCTAGAAAACTTGTGAAAATACCTATTTATCAATGTTCTGGTTCATTCCCAGTGCCAGGTCACAAAGTTGTTTTGTTTTGTATGTAGCATTAATTTTGCATTTATGGCACAGCAGATTGCTATAGCATATTCAACAAAGACTAATTTAGAAATCCCTGGTTTGGGATTATATGCTATACCTTTTGAGAAGTGCACCTTCTATTTTTAGCAAATGAGAAAAAACAATTCAAAGTAGCTCAAAAACAGGACAGGCTGAATATGCTTGCATTGCTTTATTAACTTCTTAAAATATTTAGACATGTTCAGCTTTGTCACTAAGCACAGGAGAACCACAGTGTTGCCTATTGGATACTATGTCCAATAGTGTCGCCTATTGGATACTATGTCCATTATAGTACTCAATATGTATGCAAACACAATACAACTGATTATTTAAACTGGGAATTCACTGTAAATGCAATATAACTTTACTGATCTTCACCACATTGTTTTTTGGACCATCGTATTTATTACATGATTTCTGATTAGATTAAATTACTGTATGCAGTAAAGACTACACAGTAAAGGTTTTTGTTTTCTATTTTTAAGAATAGCACTAAAGAATATATTGAGGAAACTAAATGAATGCAAAAGATATATTTAGATTTTTAATGTTTTTTTAAAAAAGAAAAATCTATATCTTAATGGCAACTTTTACACTTTGGTTTTAGTATTAACAAAATTAAAGAATGTAAGAAAATTAGCATCGACACAGAATGTCAATGAGAAAAAATGAGAATAAGATAATTGTGAAGCAATAAGCAACAAGAACCAATTTTCAGTTAATTTTACCATTATATTTAAAATGTATTTTCTCATATCCAACAGAAACAGGATAAAATGACTTTCTATATTAGTAGAAAAATAGTAGAAATAATTGGTGTTCTTTTAAAAAAGAACTCAAATAATAGATTATTAAACATGAAATAATACCCAATGGCCAATGACATTTAAACTATTTTTGAAACAATAGTGAAAAGGCATATTTGTATTACCTATAACATGGAAGAATATTCACCTAAAACAAGCAAGCCAATAAACAAAAATTTTATCTGTGTCTGCAGAAGCAATATAGTTTTACAAAAAAACAGCCAAGGGAAGTCTAATATAATCTAAAGAGAACTGAAATAGAAAATTTGATCCCTTTGTTAGTAGGACAGGGAAGATAAAGTAGGTCACAATAAATTCTGTCCTAATGGCAGAAGCCAGAAGTATGACATCTCAGTTGCATTAAGGTAAAAAGTTGATTCTGTTTATTTTATCTGGGGAAAAGAGCATATACCTCAAATTCTTTACATCACAGACTC
Source organism: Cerberus rynchops (assembly GCA_032468195.1). Lineage (NCBI taxonomy): Eukaryota > Metazoa > Chordata > Lepidosauria > Squamata > Homalopsidae > Cerberus > Cerberus rynchops. The sequence goes on from JANHFJ010002952.1 coordinate 77,534, forward strand.
TTATGAGTCTCCAGAATAGTCATAATTGTTTTGGGAAAAGGAGAAGATATGGATAAAAACTATTCAGCTAGTTGAAAATCTTCAATGCTTTGCTCTGCAGGTGATACTGTATTGTATTATTTTGCTGCTTTAAATTAATTTCAGAGTAATGAATGAATACAACCTTACCACTCACTTTTTTTTTAAGAGAGGGGACAAATATAAGGAAAACCTCATCATCAAAATGCAATTTCTATATCCATTTTAATATTAGAAACAATTACGTCGATATCATTTTCTAGTGACATCCTCAACAGGTATTGGTCCTTAGCTCTGCTTATTTCTTTTAGGTTGATTTGCCTTATTTGGAATGGTTGATCTGAAACATCTATATGCTTAGTCCTTATGCAGGCTGTTTTCCTGAGGTCTTCTCTTAGTAATGGATTTTAAGTCAGGAGATCTGGTAGCCAGGGTCTAGGACAACTTACTGCTATTTGTGCGCCGTCACTGACTCACCCCAGTTGGTTCAGCGCAGTACAATTCACCGCGGGAGAATTCCAGAAATGAAGGGAAACTTCTGTCCCTCCTTCTCAAAGCCTTGAAGACATGTTATGATTTAAATCTTGAGTTAAGTCTTGGGGGATCATGGCCATGGTATTTAAAGGTATTTAAGGGGGGGTTGTGGTGAAGAAAAGGTTGAGAACCACTCCTATAAGTTTTGCTCCAGACATCCACTCATTAGGACAGCCAGAAACTTGCTGGATAACAGCGTCAATCTGCTTCAGGCCTTGATACAAGAATGGTTCTCTATTTCTCCTCCAGAGTGTCATAACATTCCCTGCTTTACAGTTGAACCAAAAGGATCCAATCTACTCTGTAAATCCTGGTCAATTCTTATTAAGATTGGGACTCAGCACGGCAGGTGTGCTAGTCTCCTCCATAAATGGGGAAAGCTCTCCTTTTGGGAATGAAGCTATGATGCTCCAAAGCAGACAGTAAAATATATTGTAGAACTGTGCCCTCTGAGCGCCTATCAGGGAAACCCCCGAGATGTTCTGTATGCAACTCCATCAGGTATCGACTATATAAATAGCCTGCCTTTGAATTTGTAAATGGAGTAAATAATTTCACATTAGCTCAATGAGAATATAATTGTGATGTGCTTTTTAACATTTTTTGCCAGGCGTTAAATATTAGAAACTATAGTAACTGCAGAATTTAAATGTATTAGCAACTACCTTATTCAAAAGAACTGAGAATCAAATCTAAAATGCACGAATACTGTCTACTTATTCTATCCTGCAACATGAAAAATACACACAATCAAAATCTGTTAATTCACAAAAATCATAGATGAAAATCAAACTCATTCAAATCACATTAAGCAGTTAATTGTTACTGTGGTGGTGATAGCAATTAGATTCCTGATGTAGAATGAAAAGAATTGGGCATAATGCTCAAATTAGCATTTTATACTATTAAAAGATCTATCCTTTACTATTGAATTGTGGGAGGGGGGGAGTTGCAGTGTATATTAAATGTCTGATTCCTAACTGCCAAAGAGATAATCAATTATTGTAAATAAACGTCAGTGAAACTACTGTAGAGAAGAAATAGCTGCTAGACTGCTTTTTAATTTAATTTTAATTTAATTAATTTTAATTTTAATTTTATTAAATTTATATATTATATATATATTTTTGAACATTCCTCTGGCAAACATCCTTCACTTTGCTTTGACTCCCTATTCTAGGAACGTTTCCATTGAAAGGTTCTGTTCCCTGGCTTGATCTCGGCATGATACTTGAACAAACATTTTACAGTCACTCAGCACCTTCTATTGTATACAAGGACAAATCCACTTTAAAAGAGTTGATTGCCCTCTGCCAACATAAACGTTGTTCTTACACCCACAAAGGTTAATTATTGTGCTTTTTTTAAATGCCTTTTATATAGCTTGACTACTATAGTACATTCCATCACGTCCAACTCTCAAAAATTGTCCAGACAAGTCCCTGCAGTTTTCTTGGCATGGTTTCCTCAGAAATGGTTTGCCATTGCCTCCTTCCTATGGCTGAGAGAAACTGACTTGCCCAAAGTCACCCAGCTGGCTTTGTGCCTAAGGCGAGACAAGAACTCATGGTCCCCTGATTTCTAGCCCGATACCTTAACCATTATACCAAACTGACTCTCACTGTGATTCTTAGCCTTGTGTTTTTACATTTTGGAGCTAGGTTAAGCTAAGCAATTACTAGTTGTTGATATAATTAGTATTTCTGCCCTAAGAAATTCTAGTTCTACATCTTTCTCCTCTCAATTCTCCACCTACTTTCTCTCTCTATATCTGAAAGGAACAAAAAGCCACCTCCTCTTTTTCTGGTCTCAGAGAGCCAGGTAAGGGAGAAATTCTTCCCCTCTTCATCTCTGTAGAGATTGACTCTTCTTCCAAAGTCGAAGCAACAATTGTTGGCAACTTCCCCTCCCCTTCAAATAGATGCCTGATGATGTAGTTTCTTTCAATCTATCTCTGTCACTCTCTTCTTGACCAATTCTACCTGTCTTACTCGCCCCACACCAATAAATCGCCACTCTTCCCAGGGTCAGAATCACTGGCAGTTGTAAAAATATTATTGTGTGACCAGATGGCTTTGGATTGCAAAGGGATTGTAAATGGAAATGGTGAAGATGGAAAGCTTACATGCAGATCATTCACTGCCTCCCAGAAACCTTTAGTATCCAGAGAGCCCTTTCTAATAAATCAGCTTTTTAAACCCAGTCATCCTATGCTGAATCCAAAAAGCATTTTATCTCAAGTTTTGTTCCTCATTTCTCAGGCTGAGAAATGGTGGCAGAGATAAGATATGTTAAGGCGAATGAAACAGTGTAAATGCAAGTGTATTTTCAGCATAACCAAAGCTGCAATCAAATGCTGCTTGTGTTACTGTGGGGAATCCAATACACTTGGCACCTAGCTTGACTGAGAACACATGGCATATAAACACACAAAATAAATATAAAAATGATAGTGTAAACAGATGAAAGCCACATGTGATTCCCTGGGGAAAGGGGAAGCTTCCCGATAGTGATGGTTGGCAGAGTACTTTCAGGTAGATTTGCTAGATCTAGCTCCTCTTTAAGGATGCATTGAGCATAAATTTATCTTTTCAATGTTTATGACCATAACAAATATTTATTTGATTTGATTATCTCTCCAAAGTGAAAGGATTGAGAGTGACAGAGTGAGACTATTAGCCATTGTTGGTCTAAAAGACTGACAACTGATTTCATTCATAAGCAAATGCTGTCACAGGAAAAAGTTCTAGCTAATTGTCTTGTGGGTTACTATAGCAACAAAGATATTGCTCTGAGGTGTCCTTCCTTCTTGGATACATAAATGTATGGCTCAACGTTTCCTTAAAAAGCAGCTAGATTACTCAGGGGCGACCTACAAATAGTTTGCTAAGCATCACCATCTGAAAAGTTTCATGTATTCTTCAGGAATGAGTTTGATTTGAGGATATCTTTACAGTATAACAGACAAACATATGATCATTATGAAAGAGTCAAATGGATGATTATGTTCCAATTTGCTCCAAACAAATTGGAAATACTGGTTATTAGACTTTTTAAAAAAAAAAGAACAACTCAATTCTCAAACTACTAGCCAAGATACTTGCTAATAAGGAAAAATATGTAGCCATTTATTCACATTTAAAATTACAGAAAATAAACATAATGTTACATGCATACAATGTTATCTTTCACTTATCTCAACCTGACTTGAGAAATCTAAATGTGTCTTCTTGTTTAAAAAAAATTGTAAAAATAAAAGAGCATAGAGTTAAAGAAAAAATCGGCAATTATTTTTTTCCCTTTCTTACCGTATGTTGATCAATGCATGAGTCACCTTACTGGCTGGCTCCTTCCACTGGCCAGCATTAGTAGAAAGCCTCAGAACTGAAAAAAAGAAAGAAATATTCTGTGATACCTATTTGACTACCACTCAAGAGTTTCCAATTTTTTGTGGTTTAGGATTGCATTTCCTCTCGCCCCATTTTTTTAACTGTCTCAGCATTCACAGGGACAGGGCAATATGATATATTATTATTGGAGAAGATGTGGACAGGATGTTCAATCTTTTATACTTTATGGGCAATTGGATGGGGATTTAAAAGTAACTAAGACAACCGTGCTGTGTTGGGTCATCATTTCAGAAATATTTCTTTACTTAAACAGAGAAACAGAATCACCAGAATAGATCATTGGGAGTAGGAGTGAGTTCCAGCTTCCTGCCCACTTCCCTGTTTTCCTTGTGAGAATCTGACAAACAAAATCATAAACCTTCCTTCCTTCCTTCCTTCCTTCCTTCCTTCCTTCCTTCCGTCCTTCCTTCCTTCCTTCCTTCCTTCCTTCCTTCCTTCCTTCCTTCCTTCCTTCCTTCCTTCCTTCCTTCCTTCCTTCCCTGCCTCCCTCCCTTGCAGAGGTAAGTGGCTGATGCTGGATGGCAGAGAGACTGGCTTAAAAACTGTCAAAGAATGTTGAAAATGATAATCTCTCAGCAGTTAGTAGCACTGGAGCAGCAACCACTTCCCCAAATTTCATTCCCTCAGGACTCATGGGTTACAGATTTTGGACACATTCTGTAAGTTGGTCTATTTGAGGTACCTTGGTCCAATAATTGTTGCCCTACGATGCATCGTTTCGCCCAGTTAGATTATGATGAGAGTTTTAATAGAATACACATAGTAACTTAAGGCTACTGAAATCTTAATATACTATTTTCCTCACTTTCTTGTTAAACACAGCAGAAAATTACAATGTTCTGTTTGATAACTTTGCTGGCAAATTTCAAAAACACGCTCTTGGGAGCCTTCAGGAACAGTAAAAAAATTTAATGTTCAAGTTCATGTGTATTTTGTGTATTGTCCATTCCCAGTATGAATACATACATTCATAGAAAAACACTTAATATACAGATCTTATCTTTTTCCAAATATGTCTGGATACATAAAACACAATGCATGCTTTCTATGCTACATGTAGAAGACATGCTTGCTAAAAATATAAATTATTAAATTATTAAGCTATTTTCTCCTTAATAATCTAAATTAGAGCTACCGTATTTTTCTTTAAACTGGCATACCATTTCCTTGGCAGCCAGGAAATGGGAAGCTAGCTACAGAATTCTTAACTTCCACTGTGGCCTACCATACTGTTTCAACATCCCAATACAAATATTTCTAAGCTGACTTAGAATTCTCAGTGAATTGAAGGAGGTGCAATGGAAGTACAAAGATAGTAGTGTACATAGAACATAGAATCATAGGGCTGGAAGGGACCTTGGAGGTCTTCTAGTCTAACCTCCTCTTCAAGGCAGGAGATTTTAAACCAGCTCAATCAAATGGTTGTCTAGTCTATTTTTGAAAACTTTGACAATTCCAGGAGTTAAACTATTACATTGATTATTTGAACAGAAATTTTTTCCTTACTTCTTGGCTGGTTTTCTCTTTAACAAGTTTCCATCCATTATTTCTTGTCCTGCCCTCTGGTGTTTTGGAGAATATGCCAATCTCTTCTCTATGACAGTCCTTCAATACAGTTATCATATCCCTCCTAATCTTCCTCTTTGATAGGCTAGACCAGTGATGGTGAATCTTTTTGGCACTGAGTGCCAAAAATGCATGCGTGCTCACATGCACGCACTTGCTCATGCGCATGCCCAAACTGCGCTCACGCACACGCATGTGCAGCGGAGACCAGCTAGATTTCCGTAAACACTCATGCGTGCATGTGCAGCAGAGACCCAAAGACCAGCTGGAGGTGAGCTGGGGCGATGGAGCACGTGCTCACAGGGAGGGCTCTGCGTGCCATCTTGGGTACACGTGCCATAAGTTTGCCACCACTGGGCTAGACATACCAAGCTCTTTCAACTGTTCATCATATGATTTAGCCTCCAGACCTGTATCATCTTTGTTGGTCTTCTCTGCACATTTTCTAGGCTCTCAGCATCTTTTTTGTATCATGAGGAGAAGAATTCAACACAGTATTCCAAGTGTGACCTCACTAGTGGTATTATCACTTCTCGTGAACTTGGTATTTACTATATAAATGAAGGATGGACAGATGTGATGATGACTTTTATATGCATGGGGGCAAATGGGGGATAGGGTTGTACGTCAGAGAATTACAGGTCAAAAAGAGGAGAAAGAAAAAAGGATTTATTACATGTTTATAGTTTCCATTAAAGAATCCAGTTCTCCAATTACAGAAAAACTGCCCCCTCCTCCCCTGTAGCAATAGTAAATGCATTGCTCTACCATCTCCACTTCCTTATCCAAAAATATTATTTCTGGATTATTTTTCTGCCTTTCAAATTTACACAAGCTGTTTTCTGACTGCATGTCTTTGAAGCACTGTCCTGGTTCCACAACATGCTCTATGTTCTTTGGAGACAATTTCTTACTGTGCTTTCATCAGAATAAGATGAAAGCACAACTTCCTGTTTTCACTTCATGTTTACAATGAGGCTTCCCTGCAGCTAAATGATTCTAGGAGCTTGGCTTATTCTCTGATCTGAGATTAAGGCGTAGTTTCCCAACTGGGAGCATTCTACACATGCTAAATAGGATCATCCTAAATCAATGTGGTGTGTTCTTGCTACTATTAAATTATTATATGCCAGGAGACAGCAGCAAGCATATTTTCACATGCAGCAACCATATCAGTGTGCCAGGTGATCCTCTGATCCCTTGACTATATTATTTATATATTACTGTATTATTTACTATTATTTAAATAAGTTGAAGAAAGACCCATTTTTAAACATCTCTTTAACCTGGAATATCTTTTAAAGGATTATTTCACAGTCATGTATTGAAGGTTAATTAAAATTATATGACAAACATATATTGAAGAGCAATCATAATAATGTATGATAATAATTTGCTCTTAGCCACACTTATACAAATGTTACATTAACATAAAGTCAAGTCACCTAACACTACTTACCCATGGAATAGAGGTTATCAAAACTCTGGTGCATCCTGATTATTTCATAATATAGCTCATCATAGCTGCTAGGAGTTGGAAGAAAGGTATCTCCATAAGTGATGAACATATTAAACAGGTTTATCACCTTAAAAAAAAGATTATAGGCATTACTGAATAAAAGTATATTTGTTTTATTATTTAATTAAATACAAATAGGAATTCTCTGGGCAAATTAAAAGGTTATTAATAAATAAAAATACTAACACATTTAAACCAACATATCCTAACATTAAAACTATTGAAGCGATCATTTAGTTTTCATATCTAAAAAGTGTACTTTCTTTCCCTGACAAATTCATCGGGACCTGACTGTTATTAAGCAAGTGAAAACTACAGTCACCCATGACAACAATGAAAGCAAATATCATTAACCAAAAAGGCAAATTTGCATGGTTGAATGTGTAGCAGCTTAGAAGTAAAATAAAGTCATTAAAAAAACCAGGCAAGCTGTTTCTATATATTCAAGAGTTTCTTAAGGGGCATACAATTATGTAAAAGCATAAATCAAAAGCCAAAATTAAAGAAATTTCAAAATGTCAAGAAAAATATCTAAGAACAGTTGTACCCATATTGTCAATTGTGTGGGAAACAATTGAAAGAAAGAGAATCAATTTATTCAATTTTTTTCTGGATCTCCCAAACTACACATGGCCCTTAAGCTTCTGAAATTCCCTCACTGCAGAATTGCTGTGCATGAGTGGCTATTTTCCACCAGTTTAATCCTAGTAAGCACTTCAGAAGGGGAAAGTTTGGAGCTTAAGCATCTCTGCTGTGAAATAAAAAAACAAAAAACCTTCCACTGTCAGCAATAAATAGAAATATTTCAAGGGAAAAAAATGATGTCCTCCAATTTACTACCATTCAAAGTGTACCTTCTTGACTGCCCAGCTATGAAACATTTGAATTTTCAGGCTAGCAATCAACATTTTAAAGACAAATTACTGCAATAAGCACTTTCCTCATTTACAAACCCCAAACAGAATTCCACAGTTTCATTTCCAGCCTGCCTAGAGCCATGAAGATCATTCCTACTAGAACATGAAGAAGCACTGGAAGAGTTTTTGGGGGGTGGGTTCCGATTGTGACACATAAAAAACACGGCTCTCCATAATATGGCACTCAATTCAGTGCATATTAAAACATTTCTCTTTCTATACTGTTTACATTCCAAAAAATATTTGGAAGGAATATTCCTATCCTGAATCCAATTCTCTCTCCAGGCCTTTGGCAGCAATGACTGGTTGTTGTTTTTTTTCCCCCTTCCTTTCTGTTCCCCTTTGGTTCGGTTTGGTTTGGTTTTCATTGTTTTTTTGTCTTGCCTAGTGACTGTTCTTTGTTTTTAAATGTTTTAACAATTGTAAACTGCGCAAGACTTGCTGGGAATCGGGGGCATATAAATTTAATCATTATTCATTGTCTTTAAACCATCTACATGGGACTCATGTAAGTATTATAATGGTATAAATTCCTAATCTGAACTAAAATAACATAAATGTAAAGTAATATTCTTAATCTGGTTTTGCCCAGGATTTGTGTGTGTGAGTGTGTGTGTGTGTGTGTGTGTACATATATATATCTGCAGACCTAGACCTGCACCCGTGAAAATCTACGAAAACAAATATATATACATATACATATATATTTGTTTTC
>JANHFJ010002953.1:18093-29772 GCA_032468195.1 Cerberus rynchops
ATAATAAGGCTTAGTAACTTAGCACCAGGCTTGAAGTTTATTTAGCTATTTGTGGCATGTACTAATTTTACTGTGATCCTGACAAGTTTGGGATGTCAGAGACTAGAACATAGGTCCCCTATATACTTCATTAATTTGTCTCTTTAGCTTGGCATTTTGTAGCCCAAGTATGCCCACCCACTTTATGGAGAGCTTAAATAATCTCTCAGCTAATCATCACATTTTAACTATTTTAATTCCTCAAGGTGATCTGGCACTCTGCCAGAAAGGAATGGAATGGAAAAGAAAGGAAAGGAAAGGAAAGGAAAGGAAAGGAGTATATGGAAAGTCTAGAAGGCAAGTTTGACAATAAAGAAGGTACAGCTGAAGGCCTCTGGCCAAGCTCAGGTCCTGAGAATGGCTTGTGGGGCCACCAAATTGTAACATTTAATGGAACAAAAGAGAGGAATAGTGCATAGCAATCAACATATTAATTGCAGTTAAATATAACCTTGATTATATTCCTTTTAATATTAGAATTAAACTACATCAGACTTTATTCTATCCCTGCTCATTTCTTTGTTTTGATCCACCCTATTTTTGGGAAGTGTAGCTTCCATGTGATACTCTAAAGGCAAATATGGATGCTGGCTGGAGCCTTCATGAAAAAAGGTCTACACTCACATCCTCCTTTCTGAATATGTCTGATCAAAGATGAGGGGAACACATGGGTTACTCTGCAAAGGTAAGATAAAGGTTGCTATTATTGAAAGCAGGACCAGTAAAACAAAACAGTGTAAGGTTCAGAGCAGCAGATTTTGACTATTTTTAAAATATTTGACTAATATTTGAATATTAGAAGATATTCCATTCTACCATTACAACGAAGAAAGTCTGCAGTAAATTCAGAGATGATGAGTATTGTAATTATCAATAAGCAATAAATATTTAAAACTGGATGCCCATCTGTTAGGTAGTTATATTTTGCACTAGAGATGGCCCTAAAATGAGATTGGACTGGAGGTTCTCCAATGTTCCTTTCAACTCTAAAATTTTTATGAGTTGCTATAATATATATTTTAATGAAATGATCAAAATGTTTTGGAACATTAAACACTGACATACAGAAAAATCAGAGAGTATTGTAATAAAATCATTGTAAGAAGGAAAAGATTAAAAAAACTGAGGCAGGTAAAATCTTACACAACAATCTTACACAACATTCTCCCAAGAAATATCTTCCGGAGAGGGGGTGGTATATAAATTGAATTAATAAATAAATAAATGTCTTAATGCAAGGAATGTACAAAATAAAAAAGGAGAATTGAAACAGGAATATATTTCAATATAGTAATGTAACTTTCAGGTCACAACATCTTATTGGAGAAAAGGAGGTGTCCTAAAAATGAGTAATGACAGACATGATTAGAGGTCCAATTATGACATTAGAATGAAAGCTAATTTCTGGAGAAATTTGCTTCAGATGAAAGCATTACCCAAATAAACACTGAATCTGGGCAGTTTGTAAATAAATCAAATTTTCTCAGATGCCATGCAGAAAGAAAATTTGCAATGAGACAAATAACAACTCAGTTACCAACCAAATTCCAAATTGAAATGATGCAACATGAAAAGGACTTTTTTTCATATCGTAGCACTAGCCATGGTGGCACAGTGGTTAGAATGCAGTATAGCAGATTAACTCACTGCTCACTCCAGTAGTTCGATCCTGACTGGCTCAAGGTTGACTCAGCCTTCCATCCTTCTGAGTTTGGTAAAATGAGGACCCGGATTGTTGGAGGCAATATGCTGACCCTGTAAACCGCTTAGAGAGGTCTGTAAAGCACTGTGAAGCGGTATATAAGTCTAAGTACTATTGCTATTCTCCTCAGTGTGGAACAGGACACATTTCCAGAAGTGGACTTCATTTTGTGGCCTACTTCATCTGGGGAGAAGTGTTTTGGTAAAGATTGTATAAACAGAAATTGGAAGTAGAAATGAAATGGAAAGTAATATAAATGAAACAAAACCAAAATGGCAAATGCAAGATACTATTCAGATTGCTGCATTTTGCCTCAGCTTTAGTTTCTGAACATTTTTGTGGGCAACTCCAGAAGCAAAGTGGAATACAGTATCTGGATGTGCCAGAGTTCTCATTTGAGGCACAAATGACAGGCTCAAATGACTTTACTTTGGACACATTATGTGAAGTCCTACTGTAACTCTTTGGAGAAGATGTTAATACTGGGAAAGAAAGAGAAGAGGATGACCAGCAAAGGGGTGAATGGACTCATTTACAGTAACAATGAATGCATTACTAGAAGACCTGAAAGACCATGTTATGGACAGAGTGCAATGGAAAAATACACCTGCATGATTGCATGGAGATAACAACTTGATGATTCATAATTAATAAATCAGTCTGGATGGAATCAAAGTAAAGCAGTCGATCACTAACCACACTTTCTCTAGGAAAAGATATGTTAATTAAAGCTGCTTTCTGTTTCATGGATTAGGGGAAAAATTCCATACAGTATTGAAAACTCAGTTATTTTTTAAAAAGTGCAAATCTATTTAGCACAAATTGTTTACATAGTTTTCTAATTATCTGAGTTCTTGTCAGCCTCTACTTATCTTATCAATCAATTAAGTGTTTTTATATCCATCTTTTAAAATAAATATGTACTTTCTGTAGGCAGTGAACCTGGAAAGAGCCTCCACTGAGTAGAACAAGAAAATCGAGATGGTAGCTGTGATCAGGTGATCAAAGTCCCTGACATTTTTATATTTGTATGGGTCATATGCATAATGCCTATTTAAAGAAAGAAATATGACTTCAATTGCACAGTTGTGGCCACCATTTTTTTACTTTTTTGACCATCTTCTCCTTGCCATCTGGGGAATCTCTCCTCATTCTGTCTTCAGAACAGCCCAATGAGGTTGGTCTAAAGTTAAACAATGGCAATTGGTCATTGAGTTTCAATAGGTCAAGGAACCAGGCTCAATCCTTTAACCACCACATTTCAAATGTTGAGAATCCTAGGAACCTTTTTTTTTTTTTTTTTTTTAAAAAGCTAGTTTTAACTAGCAGGTATGAATAGACTGGACTTGGTACCAACTGCTTTGTCAATGAAGTATGAAGATCATTTTGAATACATTTTGAATGCAACAAATCCATTCCACAATAATTACTAACAGAGATGCATTTTTCCTCTCTAGAAGCAGCATCTGCTGCCAGGGCTAGCAGAATGCCGAAGCATCAGACAGTCAGGCACAAAATTCAAACTCTTGGGATGCATTCACTCATTTCTAAACCATGTTTTATAGTGCTAACCTTGTCTTGTTGATTAAGCTACAGTTGGCTGGATTTCACCCTATGTTCAGTTAGAAACCCTACCTTATTTCCACAGTGGCTGTGTTTACAACACACATAAATCATGTTATGATGTGGCCCAGTGAGTAAGTTCATCCAACATCCAATTACAACAATATGGTCTGCTGGGAGAGGATTGGAGAAATGCACATGGCTGGAGAACCAAACAGACATGGGAATGGCAAGCTATGGCAATGCATACCACAGCCAAGGGTGTCAACTCTTATGCTAGCTTCAAAATGGCCATTGTGCTTCCTAGAAATAGTATTTTTCTGGAAGTCACTGCTACATAGGAGTCCATTGTCTCATTAGGAAGAGGAGTATTCGGTGGTGTGTCCGATCGCTGGCATAGCATATTGAATTTGTTCACAGCATTCCAGGCAATTAACTCTTCAGTCAAAAACTGAGGTGAAGAGCTCATTAATCTTCAATGGTTTGGTTGCCGTTGCTAGTTTCAAAGTTTCAGGGATGGTTCTGGGTCAGCTTTTTCTACCCTAACATGGGGACTTTTAGATTGCAGGTCAGAAATATAAGTTCATACAGGAAGTAAAATATTATAAGGTGTAGTATCAAAAAAAGGAAAACGATAAGCAGTGTTAGATTAAAAAAAAAGAGCTGAAAAAGCTGTGAGTCCAACACTATCTTGAAAAAACACCCTGACTCTTACGTCAATCAATTTTAAGTCCTTCTCAATCCTCTAGCATAGTGGTCCACAACAACTGCAGCTTTGTGGACCAGCTGAGGTAGTGGAGGATAGGGGAACTGGGCCATGTAAGTGGTGGACCAGTGCGTGCACACAAGCATGCAGCCCTTGTGCAAATGGCAGATCAGCGCGCATACACGCAACTTGACTTGCATAACAGCAGGCCAGTGCTCACTCATGCGATTGCCCGCTGGCCTGTTACTTGTGCAATTTGAGATACATCCACTCGCACAGCCCAATTCTGAATGGGCCATGGCCCAGAGGTTAGGGATCCCTGCTCTAGCATTATAGAGGATGAAGGGAATTGGACTAACTACATAAACAGTGTCTCCTATTAGGAAAGAGAGCCCACTTCAGGGCAGAGCAATTTAAAAAGTCCTAGTCTCCCCCAGTCTGTGTGTCTGTATTTACAGTACAACTACTTTGTAAAATTTCTCAAACCATGAATTGAATACTTGCTAATTTTTACCTCATGTAGTAGTTTGAAAATAAAAAACAAAAAAATCCACATTCGTATTTAAATCTGAATTCAGCTTCTTCAATTTTTGGATGTGGAAGTTGGGGAGAGATATGAAATTTGAAAATGGAATGAGTACAAGAAGGGAAAATATGACTCCTTTATTAAAAAGTACTAGAAGATAGGTTAATGGAATTAGAAAAGTATTAAAAGCTGCTTGTAACAGAGAAACACAAATGAATAGATGCTGAAAGGAAAGTGGAAAGAACCCCAAACAGCAGATAAAAAGGAGGCAAGCCTTTGATTATATAATTGACTTTTTTGACATCCACCTCCCAACATACCTGCAGAAATGAGGTACTACAAAATAAATCTGACCAAATCAGCTCAACATACTTCTTCAGTCGTGAGGATGCTGCTTGGTTACATGGAGAGAACAAATGAGAATCAGATTACAAGCCAAATATATAAAGTCAATGGGTCAAGAGGAAGGTAAAGATTGTGAAAGTTGTAGTAGGATGGAGTTGATGAGTTCCTGCAAAAAGGAAAAGTAGAATTTTAAAGAATAAAAGGCAATGCATGAAACAGTGTTTGGAGATGGTGGAATTGTTTGCAAGGAAAACGAAATCCTATAGTACTAATGTCAATCATTTTGCTTCCTTTTTTTCTTCTTTTTCTTATGTTAAAATATTTCCTTATTTTAATTAATTAATTAATTAATTAATTAATTAATTAATTAATTAAAAGACCTCCAAGGTCCTTTCCAACTCTGTTATTCTGTCATACATACATATTTATAGTGTAGCTAATTTCTCCTTATACCCAATCATTATGGAAAACATTAAAATCAATAAAATTTAGCAATGACTTTCTTCTTTAAAAACAAAGTTAAGACTGCAAAGAAAAAGTTACCGGTAAGTTTGTATTTATATCTCTTTTATCTAGCTTTTCTGTAGCAACATATTTGTAAATTCCAATGGAAATTGTCTCCAGAAGGTTGTAGAAAACCCCACTTCCATTAGCACAGGCCGTGCAAGACCATGAAGACAGGGCGAGATGAAACGATACAACATCCATTCTTCTGAATAAAGATTTAGACTTTGCTTCCCCTCTTGCTCTGTGTCCTGATATGGCTTAATTGACAAACAGCTGTTTCTTTTCCTCCCCAGAGATTGCTGTGTCTGCTAGGGACTGCTGTGATTTTGATTTACAGGCTCATAAAGTTTAGGGACTCCATCTGGATGGAGGAGGGAACAACTAACTCAATGTCACACCATTCATCTGCCAATGAAAAGGCTTTTCCCATCCTGAAGACCCAAAAGTTAGCTCTTGCTTCATTTTTTCAGGAAGCTAATTCAGATTTCACAAAGTTTCAAGGATCCTGTGGTTAAATAAATAAGATCTAACTGCATTCATTCCTGGACTTGGAGGCCTTGTTCACAGTCACTCAAGCCCTAGTCATTTCCTGTTTGGACTGTGTTTTGCATAGGGCCTCTCTTAATATTATCTGAAAGCTGCAAAACTGGTCAAAAACAACTGGTACATGCTGTGTGCGCTGCATTGATTTTCTGATGCAATTCAAGATGCGGTCATCATATTTAAAGCCTTATATTGCACAGGCCAGGGTGTTAATGGGACTGCCTCTCCTTCAGGGTTTCAGCTCATTCCTATTAGGTTAGAATTAGATAGAATGGACATGCTCCAGGACCCATCCTTAAATGTTGTCATCCAGTGGGAACTCAGAGATACACTTTTTTGGTAGCTATGCCTGTCTTTTTGAGGGACTCTGAGGGATCCTTACTCTCAACCTTCTGGAAGGTTCTTTGAAGACCTGGTCATTTCCCCAGGTATTGGGATAAGACAAGAATTGAACTGAGAGGTTGTTTGGATTTATTTGTCAAAAATTGACGTAGCTTTGCTTTTTTAATTGATTGACATAGCTTTGCTTTTTTAATCTCTGTTTTTATTAATTGTTGTGATCTGCCTATTTTCATTGTATGTGACAAGTAGCCATGCAAGTTCAGTCAGTCAGTCAGTCAGTCAGTCAGTCAATAAGTAATTAAGTGAGTAATATCAGCAATCCACTTTCTTCCTTGATAAAATCTTCCAGAACCCTCAAAACCTTATATATCCGTGAATCTTTAGATTTCCTTCAGAACAGATAGTCCTCCACTTACAACCACAATTGAGCCCAACATTTATGTTGCTAAGTGAGAAACTTATTAAGTGACCTCTGTCCCATTTAATGGCTTTTTGTGCCACATTTGTTAAGTGAATCACTAAATTCTTAATTTAGTAATATAATTAAGTGAATCTGGCTTCCTCATTGACTTTGTTTGCCAGAAAGTCATAAAAAGAGATCAGATGACTCTGGGACATCACAACTGTCATAAATGTGAGTCAGTTCTCAAGCATCCAAATGTAAATCATGTGACCATGCAACAGTCATAAGTTTGAAAAATGACCACAAGTCACTTTTTTCAGTGCTGTTGTAACTTTGAACAGTCACTAAATGAACTGTTGTAAGTCGAGGACTACCTATACTGTTATCATCTTTTTCTTTGATAAATGGTAAGATTTTGGCTATGAGAGAGCCCATCATCCATATATTATACTTATTTTTTGCATTTGTCTTTGAGCCAGTCTTGACTGCTGGTGACCACCTTATGCTTTTCTAATATAATTCAAACTGCCAGTTCTGAAACATCATTTCTGCTTTCTGTTCCCACAGCTGAACTCTCTCCAGTAGCCATGACAAAGCTGATGGCAGCATCTGGCATATGTTAGGAGCTGCCAGGACCCATTTACCTTAGCACCCCTTTAATCTTTCCCATAACTGATATCCTGAGAGTGTTGGGTGGATGTGGCTATCAAGAAAACCTTACATTTTGGAGGATTATAGAAAATTAAAATGTACCCACTTCACCTCCAGCCCCTCCCCCATCCACCCAGATTGGCTGTTACCTGTCCTCACAGGCAAAAAATATTTTATTGAGATAAAGACGGCAGCACTTTCACTTTTATCTGCAGAAAAATTATATTAACATTGGAAATTTATAATTTGTTTGTAAACCACCCAGTCATTTAGGTGAGATGGGAAGAATAGATATTGGATAAATAAATATAATGGTAGCCGATATGAGGTACATTTTTTCATCTCCAAGGGAGGGGACTCCTCACAGGAGGAATACCTGAGAGGAACAACCATCTCCAGAATTTGCTTTCCGCAGTGGTTACCTCACTCTGTACAAAACAAGGGCAGGCTAGAAAAAGCAAATGAAATATAAGACAGTCACTTTGGGCTAGTGGCTAAGACTCCAGGCAAGAAAGTCAGAGACTCTGAATTCTAGTTCTGACTTAGGCATGACCTAAAGTGGATGATCTTTAGCCATTGTTTCTCAGCCCAAGTCATCATACAGGATTGCTGTTGTTGCTGTGGGGGAAATACAAGAGGGAAAGAATATGAGGTGTGTATGTTTGCATCTTGAGTTATTTATAAAAATAATAAAAGCAGGATATAAACAAACAAACAATTAACTAACTAAATAAATAAAAGTACTTTGCCCAGTGTCCCCACAAGCCAAGAGCCAACTCATTGTTATAGTTCATCAAAGCAGCAGAGATTTAGAATTCTGGAATAGCTATAACTAAGCCTCAACTGAGGGTGCATAATTAGATCATGCAATTAATTTAAGTTACTGCAGCGTTGGTTCTTAAATGGGTTATCTAATTTTATTTATAGAATGTATCCATTGCTTTTCCATGCAGCAGCAAAAAATGACATACCATGAACCCTAAGATTAATTACATGGTAACCAGAATGTTGTTTTTGTAATCTTTTTTTTTAATGCACATGTACATTTACCTTTTTGCCTGAAATTGCCATCTTTTATTAATTCTGTTTTAATAGCCAACTTATTGCATTTGTGTTTTCTCCAGATTTGATTTACAACCATTTCCCTCCACTTAAAATGCAGTTTGCATGAGCAATTTGTCCAGTGTGAACTGGCAAAACAGTATTCATTAGGCAAATTCCAGCCTACAGAATTTGAATTAGGAGCTTCCTCCTTCTAGTTTCTACCCCTATAATTGCTTCCTATTCATCAGGGTACTGCCCTGTTGCTCTTTGATTAGCCCATAATTATGCCTCTATCTTCTTCATAGGGATAGCTTTCATTACTGGTTTCAACTCATTATTTTTCCTTTAGCACTATTTTGCAATTTTAAATCAGAGGAAAATACATAACAATTGGATGCCAATAATTAAACACAATTCCTTCTCCTTCAAAAGGGAATGAAGACTGATTCATTAAGTGGTAATTAATCACATAGTGTTTTGGCCATTCTAAGTAGGAAACAGTAAGAAGTTAAATTATAAAATGACATTGCTGATCTAGGAACTAAAAGTACTGTATCTTGTAGGCTACTCAATGGAAAATGAATGAAGCTAGCAATGAAGGTAGAAAAATGGTATTTTGGACACAATATGGAAACAAGAGTCACCAGAGAAGTTGATATGCCTGGAAAAATTTAAGACAACCAAGACTAGGGACTGAAAATTAAGTAGCTATTACCAGTGGCACAGGAATAAGTTTGTAAGAACTCAAAAAGTTATAGACAGAAAATCCTGGTGAAATAAAGTCCATTACAACATGAGGAATTAGAAGCAACTGAACAACAATAATCTTGGTCATGAAAATGATGTTGCCTATAGCATATAGTGGTGCATATAATGGCACGAAAACCAAATAAATATTCATAACCAGGGGAATGTCTACATGATATTGGAAGAAGAGCTCCTCATATCAAAAGTATCTAACAAGCTATTGGTGATCACCATCTGACAAATATAAGTAAGATAATGTTTATAAAAGGGCTGGATTAATGTCATAAGAATGTCCAACTGGTGTTGTGGTTAAAGACAAAAGGAAAATTCAGTTATGCAATGATATACATATATCAATGTTATGTGGACAGTCAGAATCATGAACTTGATGTCAGAACAGAATGTCAAGACTGAATTTTGCCATTCTAGGAGTCAATGAAATGAAATAGAAATGGTTCTTTCAAGTAAGAACACTTGATTTCCTATTTTGTATAAGAAAGTGACAATAATGATGATGATGACGATGCTATCAAGTCATTTTTTATTCCCAGTAACCACATAGCTTTTCTCTAAGAGAATCTGACTCCAACCCATTGTTTAATGTCTCTGTAATTGAGTCTATCTACTCAGTTACATCATCTACTTGATGCTCAGTTACATCATCTACTTGATGCTAGTCATCCTTTTCTCCTCTTTCCTTCTATCTTTCTCAGCATCGGTACCTTTTCCAAAGAGCTGGGCTTCATGTAATGTGTCTTAAGTAGGATAATTTGAGTTTGGGCATTTATGCCTCAAGTGAGAACTCTAGTTGATTTCTTCAATGATCCATTGGTTTGTTTTCCTGGCTGTCAAGAGATTCCTGGGAGTCTTCCAATTCCAAAATTTAAAAGCACCAATACTCTTCTTTAATGTCCAGCTTTTGCTTTCATAGAGGATCTTGGCGAATACTATTTGCAACCACTTGCACAATTCCGATCTTTGTAGGTATAGACATGTTGCAGCATTTGAAATGTAAATCATAGAAGAAATGAATTAGTCATCATTATGAATAAAATAGACTTAAAGTCTATGAGAAATGAAAGGACTCTTATTTCTTTCCCAATAGTTTTATCACCATACAGCCACTTTTGTCTTTTGTGACAAAAAACACCAGACAACACTTACCCACAACATGACCAGAACATGTCGATCTATAGTTTGATATTGCCTTTCAACACCATTTCAGAGAAGAAAAATATGTTATCTTAATCATTTATGGAATGATAAAACTGAAAATAAAATAGTATCTGAGTAATTGAAAATTTGGCCTTATGAAACAAAGCAGATGACCGACACATTCTGACCCTGTAATTCAACATTTACAGCAACAATTAATTTCCAAACCATCTAAAATTCAATTCTATGCATGGGTGTCATTGAATGGCTAACCCTGATTGACTATACATTTTGCAAGCAAGTTTAAAGATCTCTATTCAGTCAGCAAGAAGTCCTGATGCTGACTGCAGCTCAGATGATGAACAATTTTTTCAAGTTTCTAAGTTAAAATAAAGAAAGAAAACAAAATAATCAAGCCAATAATAAGATCTCAAGCGATATTCCATCAGAATGTGTGGTGAAGATTAAGGACAGTGTTAATGGACTAAATTTTTTATAAATAAAATGCCTAAAGGATTCTGAGTTGAAGTCTGTATAATTAAAGAAAGAGCAATTAAAAATATTGTGCATTGTAAACAAAACAAAAGAAGGAGAACTGATAACTCAAAAATAGCAGAGGAAAAAACTGCTTAAAAGAAAATTTAGTCGGTTAAATGCTGAATTCCAGACAAGGGCAAAAACAGAACTAGATACAACTAATAAGCAATGCAAATAAACTGAGGATAAGAACTGAACACAAAGAACAATATGTTTAAGAAAATGAAAGAAATCAACAGAAACTGTGATGTAGAAATGGCCAATATAATAAAATACAATACAAAGAAGCAACAGTATAATGGCAGAAGAAGAAAGAAATGACATAAATATACAGAACTGTACCATAAATTGTACCAATTGAATTGTACCAATTGTACCAGAATTGTACCATATACCCCCAAAATGGTAGATACAAGTATTCCCTAGTTAAAGCAAGGCATTTAATAAAATGAAATTAAATGAAACTAAGGAATATTTTGCGGAGCTGTTTCAAATTTTACAAGATAATGATACTTTTCAGTTTGTGAAAAGTATGGAAAACACAGTAATGTAAGGGAGAAAACAAATATAACTATATTCCAGTGATGAGCTGCAAATTTTTTAACAACCAGTTCTCTGCCCTAATGACTGGCTGGGTGGGTGTGGCTGGTTGGGCATGGCTGAGTGGTCATGTGACTGAGTGGGTGTGGCCAATTCGATGTCACTTCCATCAAGGGGTGCTTCGCCTCACTCACCCTCTCATGACCATGTCGTAAGTGTGAAAAATGATCATATTCACTTTTTTCAGTGCCGTTGTAACTTTGAATGGTCACTAAATGAACTGTTGTAAGTCAAGGATTACCTATACAAAAATACAAAAAGCTTCTTTG
>JANHFJ010002953.1:55377-65612 GCA_032468195.1 Cerberus rynchops
GGGCACCAGCTACAATCACAGCCTTTCAAAAATGGCTAAATTCACACTTTCCTTGCAAGCCACTTTTGAAAATTGCACGTTAACTGCTTTAAGCAAGTTAAACATCTTTCAGATGACAGGGCTGGAAAGTACCAGGTAAGTGCTTTCAGTTCTAAAAATAAGAAAATGTAGATGGATTTTTATAATACTTAAGCATTTAAAATTAACAGCAAAAAGTAAGACACGGTTTTGGTTTTACAAAGTTTTAAACAGATTAAAAAATAAGACTTTGAATTAAATTTTAAAGAATAGGTGCATTTTTGTGTGAAAGAAAAATAGTTTTTTTATATATTAGAGTCACAACAAGTAACTTATAATAGTGGTCAGAGATATTTTTGAATAATTGCATCAGGAATTTGAATCAATGCAGTTATGTGTTATTGGAAACAGTCTGTTCCTAAAAGAAGATGTTATAGAAAAAGAACCATGATACTTAAAAACAACATAAATAAAACTATAAATGAGAATTTGTATTTAGATTAAAAAATAAAAACTGGAAGAAATTTTAAAAATTAAGAAAGAAATAAAAACAACAATTCCAAACAGAAATTTGGACGATTCCTTTTTCCTGGATTTACAAAAGAGCTGTTTAAAGTTTTGAAGACATTTGAAACAAGGATTAACTATAATCTGATTGGATTAAAGAACAAAATTGCTTTATGTAAAAAGAAGAACACAAATTGGTTTATTTGATCAGGGTTAAAATGAGAAGTGTTGCTATTTTGGGTAGTTCTTGTTGAGTTTGATGGCATATGGGCTGAAAAAAATGTGTATTGGATTTGCTTATACTTAACATAGTAATAGCAATACCACTTTACAGTCCTCTCTAATCGGTTTACAGGGTCAGCCTATTGCCTCAACAATCTGGGTTCTCTTTCACCTACCTCAGAAGGATGGAAGGCCGAGTCAACCTTGAGCCTTGTGGAATTTGAACTGCCAAATTGCAGGCAGCCAGCAGGCAGCAGAAGTAGCCTACAATACTGCACTCTAACCACTGTGCCACCGAGACTCTAAACATGGTGTTTAAGCCTTTACCCCTGTAGCTACAATATGTATTCTAATCTGACAGTATTTAATTGTTTTTCTATTTAAAAGTATTTTTATGAGCCTGTTTTCTCTAAAGGAGATATTATTCCTCTTGTTCATGTTAAATTTTAATCTTTTGTTTATGCCTTTTAAATGTGGATCTGTTTATAGTTAAGCTTTGAGAAAAGGAATCTTTATTTGAATGGAATCTGTTGTTATTTGGGTAGTTCTCAGAAATATATCCATGCATCCCTTTCTCCTGTGAATTGAGAAATCATTTATATGACTATTGCTTAGTCTGTGGCTCTTCCTTTTGACTCCCAAGGTCAATCCCACAATTATGGAAAGTTTGCAAATTAATATTTAAATTAAGAGATTTACATTTGAACTTGATTTTGTTTATTTCCTCTTGGAGACTCTAGCTGTTAATTAGAGACTGCAAGAGAGAAGGGAACCTTTTTATTCTTATTCTTGTTACTAGCTTAACATTCCACAAATTTTGCCTAAATTCCAACCTCCAAGTAGACACTAGACACAGAAAAGAGTGGATGTGCATTAGCTGATATTACAAATTGGGGAGGTGAAGTAAGCTAGAAATTGAATTGTTACCCCCTTCGATCTATTTAAGATCAGATATCACATCTTTGAAATCCAATCATTTTGCAACATGTTTTTTAGTTGCAATTTCTTCAAACAACCCCTCTCCATTGCAACTAAATGGCATAATTTCAGCTAAACACTAAACACTAAATTAACACTAAAGGAACACTAAAATGAGGCATTATATCTCCCAGAGATCTGATATTCCCATTCTCATCATTATTTTCCCATTTTGAAAGAAAATTTGTATCACTGGTATTGGGCATTGGTATTGGTACTGATTGGTATCAGGTTGTAGTGATGGAGCCACATCATTTTTGCATGCAGTCAAGGTAATGAAGGTTGCCCATACCTGGAATAAAATCATAAGCATAAATAATATCACCATCATTTTATCAAATCTTCCCCAATCTGGCACATTCTGTTTTTAGTTATTTTATACCTTGAGTTGCCAACATGACAGCATGGGTGCCCATCTGCCCGGTAATACCTCTTTTGTCACCTGCCAGGCTCCATCTGATTTTTATTTTTAAATAAATGGAAAGAAAATGAGACATTGGCATATGTTCAAAAAGGTTTTGATTCTTATACGGACTTCAGGCAGAAGCATTATCAGGAAATAAACATGTTAGACATGAGCTGAAGTGGTAGAAAGTGAATGTATGGACTACTAGAACTTGCATGAACCCATTAGTTTATATTTTTGTAAAACAAGCATTTTATATCTGTGTTTATTCTCTATGGCAACAGCCTTGTAAGAGTGCCTGGGACAAGTCTCAGAATTCCAGCTGTACCCACTGATTCAAGAAAGTTCTTGATGTCTGCTTTACAGCATTCTTTGATTGCTTGTAAATCTCTTTGGTGTAAAGAAAAGAGATGTGCCATGTAAATATATTAGTAAATTAACTATATTAAATTCAGTACCCTTCCATTTTCCAGCTTTATCGCCCTAATGTTCTTGTACTCACATTAATTAATTTCTAGTGCTTTAGTTCTTTGTACATAAAATAATGTTCTTTATTTCTTTAGCAAGCTGAATGAGAAAATCTTCTGAAAATCCATCACATGGCATGCTTGCAAATCTAGCTGAAGTTTTGCAAAATCCCTGAGTCCCAGCTTCAACTCTTTTTGTGATAAGTGTAGTTGGATACAAAATATAATGCATTTAGTTCTTTCTTTTTCTTCTTCCTGCCAAAAGAACATATAAACTGTAGGCTTTGAGCCTGACCCGTAGAAGCCAGGTGCTTGGCTGATCAAAAGGAAGACAGATACTTTGTTCCCTAGAGTGAGTTCCTGCGTTTTGATTAGACGCTGGCATTGATCCATCAGGTTTATAAAGCTGGCAGGAAAAGTGGAGGTGTGTCATCCCAGATGCTTAATTGTCACTGACACATTTCTCTTACAAGCCTGTACAACAAACAGTGTAAATATTTTAAGGAGTTCTGGAGTTTCTAAATCTTAAAAAAAAAAATCACTATTGTGAAGTTGTTTGTGAATGTTGGTGAGTTTTTATCAAGAAAAACATTTTCCCTTGCTGATAATGGATCCAGTATAGACCTAGGAAAGGGGGCCAGCCAGGTGCAGGAATACAAATGCTGGAGAAGCCATAATGCTGGTCTTGGCAATCTTCAACAGAGGAAAGCAACACTCTTTCCTATCCTCAGTCCCACTAACTATCTAATTGTTTTAGGGAACATCAAAAACTTCCCAGCCAGATCCATTTTCATGGAGAATACCAATTTTAATCCCTTGACCAGACAAGAGAAAAACAGAACCAAGCAATACATTATTAGCAGCATAAGAAAGGGAGAGGGAGAGAAATAACATGATAAAGTTTGCTTGGGGAAGTGGAATTTACTGGTAAATCATAAATGGAATTTACTGGTCATCATAAGGAGAGGATGGTCTTTTCATTTGTTTCCTGTGTTTGGATTCTGTGATAATTATATACATATTGATCACAAGTTACAAAATATATTCTGTACAATCTTACAGGCAGTATCTGAACAGGACATGAAAGTCCCAAACAGAACATAATCTACTTTAGATCATGTTCTTTGAGCTCACCTAGGCATTTATTTATGTACATGTAGATAATATGCATTCTGAAAGGAAGAAAAGTAGAGAGGAAACAGCAGCCATGGAGCTTTGATTGCAAGGTTGTGATTACCATCGTGACTTTTTTTTTTTTAAAACTATATTCTGTAGATACCCCTGAAAAAGAAGAAGTATCCTTTTATTCCACTGGCCAAACTGATGAAGGAGAATTGGGAGGTTCCAAAGAACTCTTTGTGGGAGCAGCTTAGCTTTCCAAGGCCACAATTCCATCTTTTATGTTATATACCAGTCATGGAATCTCTGTAGATTCTTACACTTTGTTCTGGTCTAGTTACTTCTTATTTTCATAAGTCACTTCTCAAGGAAGTAAAGACTTGTTTATTAGTGCCACTATACCATCATGATAAATAGATGTTTAGTTTGTTTCCATCAGTCAGCTCTATCCAGGTGATGGTTTATTTATTTATTTTATTTAAATAATTTATATGGCTACCCATCTCACAATAGTGGTCGAGGGTGATGTTCAAAGACTAAAATCCTAACATTTGAAAATAAGTATCTATGATGGGATACTGAGGAACAGTGATACATTCGACTCCTAAACTCACATCAACCACAGAGCTTAGCTAACCTCATTATTTCTGTATAACCAGAGCACCTCAATTTACTTCTTTCATACTGTTCATTCACATTTACATCTAGTCTACAAACATTCAGCATCAATCCATTTTTGATGCTCTCCTTGTTTACACACATACCTCTTTAGTGTCCTATTTTCACCACATTCCTTTCACCAAGCAACAGCCAGTTCTTCAGAGCCTTATGAAAGGCTAATCATATGTATTCTTTAGCTCTCTTATTTGTTTTCTCCTTTGCTTTCCTTTTCTGGTCAGTTAGAAATACAGAACAGCAATTTTCAAATGGTCTAATACAGTGTTTCTTAACCTTGGCAACATTAAAATGTTTGGATGCTGGCTGGGGAATTCTGGGAGTTGAAGTCCAAACATCTTAATATCACCAAGGTTGAGAAACACTGATCTAACAGAAGGATACATCTAGGGGACAGAATGAATGAAGATACATATGTAAAAAATAAACAATATTTTAGACATTTCAAATCATATTTGAGTTCCTTTGGGGATATGTAATATGACACAGACTGTAGATAAGGAGTAAGAAATACTGGGCTGGAAAAATAAAAGGCTGAGCTAAGTATGAGAAAAGGAAACAAAACTAAAATTACACCAGCACACCAACACTTTTCATTATATTTTTCCATGTTTTGCTATCTTTGCTTGCACTGCTTCTGAACGCCACCTCATATGCTGCCTTTTGTTTTTAACTTTTTCACCTCTTTCTTTTTTGAAGATGTCATCTATGCCACCTGTGCCATCCAAGCATCCCTTTCTCTAACCATGCATTCTTCTTTTGTTTGCAATTTGATTTTCATTCTTTTTTTTTGTATAACCAGATCACCTCAATTTACTTTTTTCATACTGTTCATTCACATTTATATCCCATCTACAAATATTCAGCTTCATCCATTCTTGATCCTCTCCTTGTTTTACTACACATACTTCTTCTGTGTCTTGCTCTCACCACATTCCATTTACATTTCTTTTGGCATACAAAACTATACATTGACAGGAGAGCATTCTTATACATCCTTGCCCCTCAAAATTATTCTGATATATGCACAGGGTGATGTTGCCGAATCAGTTTTCCAATTTGAATCTTTGAATTGAATTAACCATATTAATTTGATGTGTCAATTTAAAACAAATCCTGATAGATATAGATAGGCAATCAATCATTTTAATTCATTGGTAATATTTGCAGGAAAACATAAACTATAGTAGAATCTGTCTTTCTCCAATACTGCTGAACTACAAATCCTAGCAGTACTGATAAGTATTATTTTTCATTCTTGGCATAAGAAGAACCAAAAAGCTTTCTGATTAAAGAGAGAAAGTTCCATCCATCCATAATAACTTACTGCATAGTTTCATCATCATCAGTCTCAGATATTTGAGACCAAAGCTAGGATCTCATCTGGTATGACTATTCTGTAAGCCTCATGTTAATGCATGCTTTAATATGCAAATTTATTTGTTTCTAGATGTTCACAGGTCTGTTTTTTGATTATTTATTTCCACTATCTTCCCAGGTATTGATGTTAGGCTGATTGGTCCGTAGTTTCCTGGGTCTGTTTTTTCCTCCCTTTTTGAAGATGGGAATCACATCATCTCTTTTCCAGTACTCTGGTAGTTCCTGGGTTCTCCAAGGTTTTTTTAAAGATGTGATACAATGAGATAACATCTACCAGCTCCTTCAGAACTCTGGGATGTAGTCCATCAGGTCCCAGAGATTTATATTCATCAAGCTAAGATAGATGTTCTCTTACCATTTTCTTGCTTACTTTACTTTATTTATTTTATTTTATGTCTTTTACAGTTATGTTTTTGGTAGCTTGATCTATAGTTTCTTTTTGAGTGAAGGCTGACGCAAGAATGAGTTAAGCAGCTCTGCGACTCCTGTTACTTCCTTGCTATCTTCTCTCTTTAATGGACCAACTGTTTCCTTGAATTTTCTTGTTCTTTATATGTTGAAATAAACCTTTTTATCTTTGACTTTTGTTTCAAGTCTTTGTTCATTCTGAGTCTTTGCTTTCCTGACTTCATCTCTGCAGATTTGGGCTATCTTTTGATATTCTGCCTTAGTTATATGTCCCTCTTTCCATTTTTTTTGTACTTATCTTTTTTTGTCTTTCAGTTGATCAGAGAGATCTTTGGGCAACTGATCCAAAGCCTCTGGAGCTTAAGTGTAATGACAGTAATCACAATGGAGCAAAGCTGTCCAAGATTAGGAAAACTCCTTGTAATTTCATCTGTAGTATTCAGCTAGAAGGAAGAAGAGAGGAACCAACATTTGATCTCGGTGAGAAGTAGTTGCATATGAATAACATTTCACCAAGTGACTATAAGTGGCTTCCATAGCTTGTTGGCATCAGAAATGTAAATCACAATATCATGCTTCCAATAAATGCCAGTCATATTATTAAGATGATGACACTTACCCTAATTTGGGTAATGAAATATCTGCAAGAAAAGAAGCAAGTTCAGACAGCACCAAGGACCCTTCCCCTTATTAAGGCTGTACTTGTTCCAAAATCTTCTGATGCATAGCTTTATATAATAAAGCCAAAAATTATAAATTTGCAAATTTATTTGCTTTCCACCTATCAGTGGTACTGACATTTTTTGCAAGCATTACCACCTTGAAATCCATCAGGTGATTTGTGTAAATTTTACTTTAAATGATGCTTAGGGAAAAATTTGGGAATATGTGTATTCTTCCAAAATGTTTTTCCTGCCTTCTTCTACCTATCTCTCTATCCCTTTCATCTTTTGTACTTATTTCTCTGCCTCACCTGTTTTCACAACTATCCAGTGGAATAGACTACAGAATTTTTGCGGACTCTGGCTAGTTTGGCCGGAATTTTATTTGTGTTTGTATTTAAAAGCGAATCAAAATAAATTAATTAAGCTAAGTAATATCTGCTCATAGTGCTTTTTTCACTTCCTTATTCCCATTTAAAGTATAATTTGGAAGTGAACTGCCTCCATAGTTTTGGGGGAAGCATTTAATTCTGGAATCTCAAATTTATACCATGGTCTTAATGCTCTCTATGGGCTCCAAAAATTGATATTAAGGGGTACCAGTGATAAAGATTACTTCACCTTTCTCTATTCTGGGGGTTATATTGGTGTTTGGACTACAGTTTTCAGAATTCCAAACAATTGGGCCAACAAGATATTAGAAGATCATCTTGGATTCAGAGCTGTGAAAATCCCCATTTAGACTTTGTTTAAGTCTAAATCTTTGTCATATTTGCTTCTTGACATCCATGACTCTTTCTTGTTAACAATGTAGTTTATTCTCTATCCTGGGATGTTTGCAAGGTAGCATCAGAAAAATCAAGATGATGTTTCTTCTTAATCATGACCAACAAATGGCATAATGAAAAGACTACTCAGATCATCACAGTCAATCATAGTTAAAAAATTTGTACTGGGACATGTAGGCAGCTGTTTCATTAGTCCAAAGGACAGAGGTTTAATCATGCCATTGTGACTCCTACTGATTTTTTTTAACTGTGTCCCATGGATCCCCCTACCCTGCCCTCTTCTGCCTCATTCATCTACAACAGGGCTGTCAAACATTCAACCTGCAGGCTGCATGCATTGTGTGCTGGCCATGCCCATGCCTTGTTTAACAAAGGGGGTAAAAGTTGTGATACATCATGTGATGCTGCTTGATGATGTGAGTTTGACACCCCTGATTTACAAGAATGAAGGAAATGAAATGCAAACTAAAGAGAGCGATCCATGCAGGCTTGGAATACAGATCTCTAAGGAGTTCTTGTCTGATTTAATATGAAATTTTAAAGACATGTTTTCATGTGCTATGGATTTGAAGCACAAAGCATTAATTTTTTTTATAGAAAGGGGGTTTCTAGCCCCTTATATTCTTATCTCTAATAGGAAGTTTTGGGAAATCAGACCAAATAACTATGGATAATAACATATTCTAGTTTTAAAATCATAGCATATTTTAGGAGCCACATTCTAATACTTACTCTCACGAGCAGAATTAGTCTAATATATTAAAGAAAAAAAATCAAAACATCAGAAATCTCACAAGTTGAGATTTGAACTCTGAGAAGCAGAAACACCCATGTTGGCCTGTTTCACTCATGCTGGCCTGTTTCACACATCGATTCCGATTACAGAAGGAGGATAAATGTTTTAATATAGCATGATCTGACTTCTTATAAGGACAGTGCACAATTTAAAAATTATTGAAGGAACACCTGAGACTTTCACACATGTACAGCACCTCTCTGCAATATATTTAACTAATCCACCCTACCCCTTTCCAGAAGACTGAAAAAAGCCCAATTACTTTAATGAATAACAGACAGGTACTTGAGGTCTGAAGCATTTCTTCCAAATTATTGCCAAAACCTGCAGAGTCCTATTAGCTTCCTTAGTGCTTCTGTGATCAGCCACTTATTTCCTCTGTGGCAGAGAGGAGTGACACATCGTTTATTATCAACAGTGTAGTGTGGGAAATATAGTACATGAAGGTTGGTGTGATTGTCATGCATGATGACTATCTTGTGTAGTTAGGAATATTATAGATTGATCCCAACTTGCCTTTTGACAGCTAGTTCAATAGAAGCACATTTATTAACCTTATTATGAAATCATCACCTTTTTCTGAATATACTTAATACACTGAAGAGTAAATAACCAACTAGCTAGACTTGCCTTTTATGCTCAAACACAAATCAACTAACTAAAATTAATTCACATCTAGCTTAATACATTACACAAATATAGTCACCAGGCTTTCATTGGTTCTGTACAGGTGTGACATTTTTGTAAATTACATGGTGGGATTAGCATAGTTATTTTTTCTTACCTGAAGGATATGCCAAATCCAGTTTTGTTGATTGTACAATGAACCATAATAATAATATTAAGTTGTGATATAAATTATGTGGGAAGAGATTTAAGGAATCATACCACAAAATGCTGATGAGCTTCATAGTCCTTGATGGGATTATAGGCATGGGTAGGGACTACATTGTATTAAAATGTAAACAAAGTTGATAGAAGGGGAGATGAGATCTGGGCAGGAAAGAGGGATAATTTTTCACAGGATCAGAGGCACTGTTGTCTTCCCTATTATTCTCTAAGGATGAACTATGCTCTGTTATTAAAAATGTGATGCTTGCATATGCATACAACAGATTTCACAGCAAAATAGCTAGGCTAAATCTGTGGCACACTATAACACTATATTTATTTAGTTTTTTTTTCCCAACATAGGTTTTTAAGTAGTCAAGGTAATCACAACTGCAAGTTTTGGAAATCTGCTCTGGTGCATATATCTTCCAATGCTGTCTATTGACTTCTTCCAGATGCTGTTGGCACCAAAGTCAGACATAATTTTTTCAGTCATTTTCTGCTAGCTCTGTCATTCCTTTGCAATAATAGTCACGATGGGACTGACTTGTTATCAAGATCTCTTACTTCATACTAGTTTTCCATGTATATTACTTGCTAATCAGGCTGTTTAAAACAAAAAAAAAAACGGGTTTAATGCTATTACAGAAGAGTATTGGGCCTATGATGTGATGTAGCTCAGCCCTCATCACAAAGACATGCACCAAAGAGCACAATCAGAAGCAGTCCTATTATTTTAGCCTGCACCCAGAGTTAGAGCTTGCAATTTATTAATCAGGTAACTTGACAGGAACTAAATTTCCCATTTGAAGCATCTGTAGCAGAACTTGTCCTGTTCCATATTACAATGATCATTTGACCATTGCTTTCCTGCTAGCAGATAATGCTTGAGGGGGATGGGGGTGAGATGAACCTGGGAAAATTCACCAATCCCTTTCTTTGGCTTAACTGTAATAAATAATGAGATCACCATTTGCT
>JANHFJ010002954.1:45498-55766 GCA_032468195.1 Cerberus rynchops
TGCCCACCCAGTCACATGAACTCCCTCAGCCACACCAACAGAACTGGTAGTAAAAAAATTTGAATTCCACCACTGATATGTGTAATTAAACAAAAAGTAAGTAAATAAAGTATAAGCGGAAGGAAGCAGAAGAATGAACACAACTCATGTTATCCCCACTAAAAAGGATGAAGGAGAAAGTACAGTCATACAATTTATTAGAGAGGCTCTTCCTTAAATTTAATATTGCCATATTACCTAGCTACTCCAAGGAGATGTTAAAGTTTCAGTAAACTGAAGGTTTGGATCTTCTGTTCTGTTTTAGACTTGTGTGAACTTAGCCATAAGCCTACACCATTCTGCAATTTATTTTAAGAAATAAATAGAAGAAAATTCACATGCATTTTCTTACCAAACTTGTTCTGGCTCACATTTTGTGTCCATCTTATTCAAATGTAAACTTTACTGAAAAGCGTCCCCAGTTTAAGTACATTTTAGTATGCAAAATCTGGTCTGGACAGGAAGAAAAGGACAAAGGATATCTGGCATTTTCCAACCATTTATAGGCAGAGAAAATGGGTGTCATTTCTCCAAATGTTTTCTTATGGAGGAGAATTCTATAATTACCAAAATGTTGGACTTAGTTTGATAGAATAGCAATATCATGACTTTAATCTTTGCTATGTAATGGAATCAATTTTTTGTTTGACCTCTACTTCACTTGGCAACAACAGCAATTAAACTGACAGTGTGACTGTCATTTTTACAACCACCATAGTGCTCCAACTTTAGTATAATTCTAGGGAATAATAGGGAAAGAACACAAGCATTTGTGGGGGATGGGGGGCAAAGGTCAAAGTGCATGTCCTGATGCGGAAATCATGACTTTCATACTTGCATTAGGTATTATCATTATCATTATTATCATATATCTAATGTGTATGCTGCCCAGCACCCAACATCCAGCAACTCTGGGCAGTTTATATGTAGTTTAAATAGAAGAAAAACATCAAAGGACAAAAAGAAAGGTAATGATGACATGATGACAAAACTGAATGGGAACAAAGGAAATCAGCCCTGCTTTATTCATCATCATCAAAGGCAAGGATGAAGAGCAAAGTCTTCAAGATCCTTTGAAACACCAGCAGGGTGGGAACATTTGGGTCTCATAGGGAACCCATTTCAGAAGGGAGGTGCTGTTGCAAAAGAAAGTGAACTTCCGGAGTCTGAGAAATAGCATTATTTAATTAAAGGTACCTGGAGTATGCAAATCCTGCCAGAATAAATTGGCCAGGCAGATACTGTGGGAATTAGTCATTTGTCATGTGTCTTGTCATTTTTATGTAATCTTAATTTGCTGTGGAGCAATGGTGGTTTCCATAAAAGATGTAGATTACATAAAATAAAAAGGTCTCATTTTTCAGAGGATATGTTGAAGGGTTTGAAAAAAAAAAAAACAAGGGAACAGCTTCCGACTTCAGATGATCGTTAACTTCTCCATTAAAACTCTGCCAAATAGATATTCTTCTGTTCCAGAGCTATCATTCACAGATGGGAATCATGGAGCCTTGTAAGCTTCTATTGATATCCAATTTAGTGTTTCCTCAGAAATAAGCCAAGTTATCCCCCCCTCTCTTTTTTAAATAACTTAGCTTAATCTGATTTGGCAGAGAAGGGGCTTTTACACATTCAATAAGTGCACTCTGGAAACTGAGTGATGCTCTCTGCTTATCTACAACACCGAAGATGAAATACTTCAGAGAAAAGTCCAGTTGCTTTTCTTCTGGCAAACTATCAAGGCAGTGTTTAATATAAGATTTGTAGCTAAAGCCCTAACGGCTCACATCTCATTCACAAAGCCTACAGGCAAAAAATCATATATTGCTCCCAAGGTAGGGACTTTATTCCTCCAGCTGTGCTAACCCCCATCCTTTCCATCTTTAGGAAGGAAGCCAAGAACTTTCTCTTCAGCCAAGCCCTTTCAACTGGTGGTTGATTTTACTAGATATGTCAGTATTTTGACTGTGTTATCTTCATCATCATCGCTACTATCAAATCAGCCATTTTGATAACTATAAACATGAAAATAAATAAGACTAATCAATATTAGAATCAGAAATTCTGCTCCACTTAATGAATGTATAGTGAGAACAGTAGCTGGGCATTTTTTTTTAAAAAAGGTTGCCATTCCTGCCAATCAATCACTCTTCTCATTTCTCATTGGTATCAATGACAGATCACAAGACAAATATTATTGAGCTATTTATGTACTGGTTCTTATATTGGATTATGATCACTGATTACTCTAGATATTAAACTGGATATAGCATTGTCTATTCAAACAGACTCATATTCATAGTATCTTGGTTGAAATCTTCTCCCAAACATACAATAATTGAGAGGAGAAATCCTTCTCTCTAAACTGACTTAGCTAGTTGTGCTGACCACACTTTTAGATGTATTATAAGCTTTCTAACAGATAGGAAGCAGCAGGTAAAGCTAAGTAAAACCACATCAAATACTCATTCAATTAGCACAGGATCCTCCACAGGGTGATGTGCTTTTTCCATTATTATTTTCTCTCTATACCAATGACTGCATTTCACAGGATCCCTCTGTTAAAGTACTGAAGTTTGCAGTTGATACCACCACAGTCATTGGTCTCATTCAAGATGATGTTGAATCTGCTTACAGACAGGAGGTTGAACAACTGGCCCTGTGGTACAGTTGGAACAATCTGAAGCTGAACACACTTAAAACTGAAGTGATGAAAGTAGATTTTAGTAGAAGATATCCTATTCTACCACTTCTTAAAATATTAGACAATATAGTATCAATAATAGAGACCTTCATGTTTCTGAATTCTATAATCTCCCAGGACTTGAAATGGGCACCTAACATTAGAGCCAACATCAAAAAACTCAACAAAGAATGCTTTTCCTGCAGCAACTCAGAAAGCTCAGATTGTCTAAGGATTTGCCTATATAGTTTGAAAGAAGAATTACTAGGTCTGCCATTTATACCTCTATAACTGTCTGGTTTGGTACAGCAACCAAACAATGCAGGTACAGACTTCAATGGATAGTTAGGACTGCAGAAAAAACAACTGCATCCAGCCTGCCTTCCTTCAATTATAACTGTATACTGCATGAGCCAGAAAGAGAGTTGAGAAATTATATACATACTCCTCACATTCTGGACATAAACTGTTTCAGCTTCTCCCCTCAGTACACCACTATAGGCCATTGCATGCCAAAACAACTAGACACAAAGACACACCTCCAATGCTATCACTCTGATAAACACCTTATTCCCATAGCGCTGTCTTATGCCTAAACAATCCATGTAGTAGGATGGTATTGCTATTATCCTTCTCGTCTCATCTTTTCCATCTTCTCATCTTTCCTACTATCTTCTTCTATTAATATCTTATGATTTATGACTTGTGGTTTGTATCTTACACTTTATGGTCTATGACTTATCACTTTGTTGTTTGTATGTACATTGAGAGCTTAAGCACCAGAGACAAATTCCTTGTATGTTCACACTTAGCGAATAAAGAATATTCCAATTCTAATTCCAATAAGCATATTTTGGGAAGTTATGTTATAGGAAGGAAAGCAAGTTCATCCCATCCCTGGATTCATGAGTGCATAGAAGGGAAGATGTGAAGGGAACTTTCACTATGTGATTTTCCTTTTGGGGGCAATTATCTAGAATAATTAATAATAATACTAGTAGAACATATTATGAAAATTTCCCATTACATAGAGGCCCAAACTATTTTATTAAAAGAATGACATTGGATGTGTGACCCTTCCAGAGAACAAAAAAAGATATTCCATCCATGTTATTATGGCAACAAATCAGTGTTCTCTCCGGCGCTGTTAAAATGCACAGTACATTTGCCAGGACTGTACCAGACATGCATTTTAGAGTCTGGTGATGTCCTACAGAAAAAGGCCATCAACAATATATGGAATTCAGCGATGAATGAATATGAAATTTTATTACATTTGAAAACTAGCAGAAAACTGCCTGATAGATTTTCTCCTCTTTAGTGAACAGAATTCCCATTATGTAATGGCAGAAGAAAGCATTAAAGACAATTGTATATGAAGTAGCATTTGGTCAAATTCATTCATACTGTCTAGTCATTTCCAAATGGCATTCTATGTTCTGTGTTGTGCAGCAGCATCTAATATTTCTAAACATTTTAGGCTTTTTGACATCCTAATGGTATACAATAACAGTATGCATCCTTTCTAGAAAAATGGATACTCTCATTTTTCTAAACATTTTGCCTTTACCTTTAACCATTTCCATTTAAATGCAAATTTCAATCATGACCACCTCTCTGTGTTCTGTCTGTATGTATAAGGAGGAGGGTGAGAGGGAAGAATATATCTCAAATCCTAATTCTTTTTCCCTACAAAGAAAACTGTTTCCTTCAGGTCTGCAATGCCACATTTATCCTGCATTGCATATAATTTTACAGCCCATCACAGCAACAAGTTGAAAGTGCAAATTTGGTGTTAACAAAGTCTCACCTTTTAATTTAATTTTATTTTTCTTTGGGAACTGTCACAGTTTTAGTTGATGTCAGGAAATTCACATTAGTAGTTTCCATAATTTTGCAATACATCTCAATGACCTCTCCTTCCTCAGGTTGAACCATTCAATTTTTGCAGTTTTAGAATTATTATGAGTCTTTGCATATGTTTATACAATTAAAAGGTGATAATTTCCCTGAAAACTGCTGATACATAAAGTGATTTTTTTAGTTGTAGGCATGGATTAATCATGCAATTATAATTCCACTTTAAAGCAAATAATTAAATATCATGACTAAAGATAAAACAAAAGGGAATGAAATATATTGCATATCTCATTTCCTGTTTTATGGCAATTAGGTTATCAGTGCTTTCTTTCAGATATTTCTATACAGTAATTCTTTTGACTAACACTTAAATCATTTGACACATAAACATATTCACACTCTGTATTGTTTGTTTGTCTTGTAACAGAAAACCTCACATGCGCACACACACACACACACACACACACACACCTTTCTCTCTGTGTGATATGTAGACAGTGATGAGCTGCTGAGAGAATGCCTGAGGAGGATGAAGCAGAAATGCCAAGGTAAGACAAGAGCCTGCACAGGATGTACCATCAGCATAGAATTATGGTGGCAGAAATGATTGAGAAATACTACCAGTGGCTGGACATGACTGGACTAAGACACAATTAAAGTATTGATCTTAGCCACACACAAAGAGGTACTAACCACAAGATTCACAAAAGCAGACAAACTAGAAACACCCATGGTGCAGATTGTGCAGAGATGCCTCTGCGAAACTCCAATAAGTGTAAGAGGCAGTGATATTCCTGCAGTGTATAAGAGGCAGGCAGCAACAGCATATCCTGAACAGTACAGCCAAGTATCTGGTATTGCATATAAGAATATCTGCACAATGTATGGTCTAGACCCTCCCAGATGGGAGATTCAGATGGGAGATTCCATAGAGGTAATGGATAATAACAGGTCTAATATCCTGTGGGACGTCCAGATCCATACAGACAGGCAAGTAGTCACCAATCAACCAGACCTTGTAGAAGTAGACAAGGACCAGAAGACGCTGGTAGTAATAGATATAGTAGTGCCAAGTGGCAGCAACAAGCTTCATCTTCACTATGTTGAAGTGTTGGATAATTAGTTATTTCTTAGTTAGTGCGGATATAGGTCTTCTGTCCATCCATAGTTTCCTCATATGTTTCATATATCTCCTCCGATTAGGTCTATTGTTATAGCATTCCATTAGAGTCAGGTTCTCTTATGTTGTCCATAAATTGGTTATTTAAATAGCCTATCACCATAATTGCTTCCCAATCTCTGGCACAAACTTTGTTAATCCAGGTGACATCCAAGCTGGCATGGTTCTCTTAGTTCTTGCCACTCTCATATCTGAGATAATCAGGTATAGCATTAAGGTGGGGGGATAACGCAGGTAAGGGCCTCTACTGGTTTTTATTGTCATGGACTCCAATTCTCAGTGTGAAGCCATAGAAGCTGTTCCAGATGAATCTATTGAATCTCAGCCTCAAGAAGGACAAAGCCAATAAACATACAAGGCTGATCAATCAGAGCCACTACCAAAGCA
The DNA here is from genome assembly GCA_032468195.1 of Cerberus rynchops. Classification (NCBI taxonomy): domain Eukaryota; kingdom Metazoa; phylum Chordata; class Lepidosauria; order Squamata; family Homalopsidae; genus Cerberus; species Cerberus rynchops. The sequence continues at coordinate 51,645 of JANHFJ010002954.1, forward strand.
ACTCTTATATTGAATATATCAGTATTTGTGCAGACAACGCAGCCAGAGAGCTCATATTATGTGTTTCATTGTGTCAAGTTTTTCATTTCACTCTTTCATATCCTCTTAATAGTCATATATTGACCAAATCATTGTTGCGTGATTATTTGCTTAATATAATTTTTCTATCAATGATGACACTTAAATAGTTAAGAATAGAATCTCAAGCCTCAATTCGATCCTGAATTTCATATATTCACTTTTATAGGTTTAGAAAATTGATGATAGCATATTTGGAAAGTGAGAATAATTGCATTCCATTTTTAGCTTTACATATTCTGGATTCATACTATTCTGTTTTAGATTATTATGCCTGTTGAGGAACTTCTCTTGATTTGTCAAGAAATTCTGGTTCCGGGCTGGATATTTTGAGAAATACTTTGAATCTGCTCAAACAGCAAACCTGAATCTGTTGGGCCCCACTTCCTATTACCTACAATCTGAAAACATAACATCTGAAAACACAGAGGTAGGTAGCAAGCAGTCTTTTTATAAAGCTGTTCCACTGTCATCAGCTTTTTTTCGTAAAGAAGTCTTGGTGAACTTGCAAGAAAGCCCACGGTTTTACACGATATTACCTGGAAGCAGCTGTTTTAACTACGGTACAAAAGGACTTCATGAGAATAAAACTTGAGCATCTCCTAAACTGATTCATCAATGGCTCACCTGAGTTTTATTTGAAGAATCTCCCATCCATGTCCAGTTCAAAGTTAAGAACCATCACAAGAACAAAGCAGCAGGAGCACTGAAGCTATTGACCAACTGTTAGCATCTGACTAGCATACTGCAAAGAGAGGTAGATCACCTAGTATAGTGTCTCAGTACTGTGTTGCTACGTAAGTCATAATAACACATTCTAAATATGCATTTGTGCAAATAGATTCTTTTACACAAATTGGTATCTTTTTTTGGGGTGGGGGAATGGTTTTTGTGTATTTTTAAACAATGTAATTCTTCATTGTGATATCAACGCAGCCAGATGAGTGCAATGTATATTGACACAATGGTGCTTTTTCAAGCGGCAACTGGACTTTCTGTTTTTTCTTTGAAGATGTTTCACTTCTCATTCAAGAAGCTTCTTCAGCTCTGAAGTGAAGCGAAAAGTCTTCAAAGAAAAATGAGAAAGTCCAGCTGCCTCTTCAAAAAGCATCTTTGGGACAGCCATGACCTGGATGACTGAGGATCTCCATAGACAATGCACATTTACTTTTCATGTTGTGAATGGGAGAGGAATCAAAAAATATTTTGGATACAGGAATTGGGATGGGAGAAGTAGTACCTCTCTACCAAGTACTTCCTACTATATGGTAAGGCTGATACAGGGGAAATTTCAGGCAATGCAACCCTTTGGTAAGTCTCTTTGTGGCAAGTCAGCAAGCGCATATGTGTATGAAAGGACGATTTGTGACAAATTATGTCTGCATTGCAAAAACAGATCATTTTCTCCCACTCACAGGTTGATACTTATTGCCTCATAAAGCAAGAAGGTTTTTACCATCTCTCCTATGGGTAAGAGTGAGAAGTAGATAATCTACTGTCAGGTCATTTCTCATTTTTACTAGTGAATTTTTTTTTTACAGATAAGTGAAGAAAAGTAACTGTGAATTGATGCAACCCAAACAACAAGCCTCTGAACTACTGTAAGTGAAGGAAATGTAGGCCCAATGCCATTCGATGTCTAAGCCATTTAATGAGATTTGAGTCTATAGTGCCCTGAGTAGAACACCAATACAGCATGAAGCATTCATACTTACTTGCACAGCTCCAATCACATTATGCAAAGTGAATTTGAGCACAGCTCCAAATGACAGATTGGCACTTTTGTGAAAAAATTTCTGCCTCCTCTCAACCCTCCCCCCAAAAATGGGGGTGGGGGAGACTCCAAATGCAGAGCTGAAGTGCAGGCGGCTTTGCCACCTGTAGAAAAAAGTGGGTGGATTTGATTTCTTATTGATTGTTCAGTATTCAGAGACACAGTGATGCACATATACCGGTTAAAAGCTGACACATGCATATGTAAAAAATAAGAAGCAGCAGCAGTATTTGAAGATGAATCTAGGTGCAGCAACCCCAAAGTGCCTGCATGTATGCATATCTATTATATAGCTACTACAGTACATGTGAACAAAAGCCTGCTGTGTAATATACATGGTATATTGTCCTCAGTCATTCATTCTTCAGCCTGAACTGGGTCATCAAGCTAGACATAACATTGTCTCTGCAGCCAGCTGAGTAGTAAGGAATCACCACAATTTCTATGCCACACATGGCAATGAACAAAAACACTCCTCCCAAGAGCAGCAGGAAACCTTCTCTTTCCTCCAGGGATGATTCTGAGTGTCTATATGATTTTGAGAATAATGAAGAATGAGTGTGTGAATGACTGTATGTCTCACTTATCAGCTGTGACCTATGCCCATATATGTGACTAATGAAGGATTGAGGGGAGTATAGATGTCTGGGGGGGGGCACAAAGTGGCAAAACTTACATTAAGATTTTGTGATGCAAATTTCTCTCTGTATGTACTTGTTCTTAAAAATTCAACACAAGGACAAAGGAATAGAACTTGCATTGTCATGTCATAGATTTCACCACATTGGCATCATTGTGGCTAGTTATGGATGCCTGTGACAGGCAGCTATGTTGAATACTAACTGAAAGAGCTTCATTTAGACTTCTCCTTGTTTGATACCAAAAAGGAAGACTGGAAATAATACAGAAGTTATCCAAAACAGGTAAATTGCAAGTTTCCCTCTTCAAGATGAGTGAGCCCATTGCCACCTCCTTCAAGGATGGTGGATACTTCAAATAAGCATTAATCACATTCTAAATATGGCTGTGCATACTCCACCCAGATGTTCAAAGGAGAAAGGAGGAGCATGGGTGCAGCCATCAGGTAATTATAGCCTGCTCTCACACTACTAAAAAACTGATCCACTGTTTCAAGGGTTCAAAGGTAGAATTGCCAACTTTTGCCTTGATCCTCATACTTGGCTTTACCAAAGTGGACCCAGTTTGCCTTGAAGACCTACCTGTAACCTTTCATTTGGACTACAGAATGCACTCTGTAAGGGACTGTCTTCAAATATCATTCAGAAGCTCCAGAATGATCAGCTAGTTGTGATGTGCTTTGAGCCTGGTACTGGCTCCCTATTATCTTCCAAATGCATTTTTAAAATGTTGCTTTTGAAGTTTAAAGCTCTAATGGTTGCTTCAGTTCACTCCCAGGAATGTTTTCTTTGTCATATTTTGACTCATTCAACATGGACTTCCTTGGGAACCCAATCATGTCCTCCCCTACATTATTTTCATAAATTAAGAGTGGCATGGAGGATATGTATGAGAGGAGTATGACAGTAGTGAGATGTGCTGTCGGTCAGACAGAGGAGTTCAAAGTGGAGGTGGGGCTACATCAAGGAGCAGCTCTGAGTTCATTCTTGTTCACTATCGTGATGGACAGGTTGACAGATGAGGTCAGACCACATGGACAATGATGTTTGTGGATGACATTGTGATCTGTAGTGAGAGCAGAGAGCAGGTGGAGGAACACCAGGAAAGATGGAAATATACTCTAGACAGAAGAGGAATGAAAGTCAGTTGTAGTAAGACAGAATATATATGTGTGAATGAGAGGGAGGGAAGTGGAACAGTGAGGTTACAGGGGACTGAGTTTAAGAAGGTGCAGGCTTTTAAGTATTTGGGGTCAACAATCCAGTGCAATGGGGAGTGTGGAAAAGAGGTGAAGAGGCAAGTGCAAGTGGGTTGGAATGGGTGGAGAAAGATGTCAGGAGTGATGTGTGACCGAAGAGTATCAGCAAGAATCAAAGGAAAGGTGTACAAGACAGTAGTGAGACCAGTATGCTGTATGGGTTAGAGACTGTAACAGTGAGGAAAAGACAAGAGGCAGAGATGGAGGTAGCAGAAATGAGGATGTTGAAGTTCTCTTTAGGAGTGACCAGGATGGACAGGATTATGAATGAGCACATCAGAGGGACAGTTCAGGTTGGCTCTTTTGGGGACAAGGTCAGAGAGGCCAGATTGAGATGGTTTGGACATGTGCAGAGGAGGGAGAGTGGTTATAT
>JANHFJ010002954.1:142446-155581 GCA_032468195.1 Cerberus rynchops
TGAAGTAATACTTCCATTTCCATTCCAAAATCTGGACTGCAGTTTGGCAGACAAATCTCTTTGTATGTAGCCTCTTAGCTGCCCCTTCAAAATAGTGATCAGATGCTGGAAGCTAAGCTCTTTTTTTGCATGTTTGGTGGATTGGCAGGGCTGAACTTGGGTTTCAATTTTCTGTCTTTACCACGCAAAATTTTGCTAGCAAGTCTGCCAAAACCAGGCAAGCTTTAGCTGGCAGCCTTGGCAGAAAGCTAAATTGGGAATTCAGTGGGAAATGTTGTCATAGAGCACATGTTGAACTCTTTTTTTTTTTATCAAATGCAGTCCAGTTGAGTTCAGCTATTTGCAGATGGTTGACAAAGGTATATATTTGATATGGACACAGTTGAATGCTTTGGTTGAAGATACTGCAGAAAAATTAAATTGTTTAACTGTATTTCTGATGAAATATCTGGGTAGAATAAGTAGACTAATAATGTAATTTAATTTGATATTCTGCACACTATAATATCTGAATGAAAATATTAATAATAATGTTGCTGGATCATTCAAATCAACTCTGAATGAAGTTTATTTTACATCTCTGTCTTGGAGACCTTCAAATCCATAGTAACTACTGATTTTCATGAATACTAGCTGATAATCCAGTCACAAATGAACACATTTAAAGATCTGTTGACAGTAATGCAGCATTAAGTACACATTTCCTATTTAAATTTAATTATATGATTTATTAAATGTTTTCTCTCCCATATTTCATTTTTTTTCAGAAGAACCCAGAAAATGAAGATTATTATTTATATAAAACTGCAATAAAGCAACAGCTAGTCAAAACCAAAGTCACAATTATAAATTAAGACCGATAAACAAACAAACAAATGAATACTGTTTAAGGCAAGTACCTATCCAAAAGGAATTGATTACTGTAAGACAGGGGTCTCCAATCTTGGCAACTTGAAGACTTGTGGACTTCAAGTGAGCTTTGCTGGCTGAGGAATTCTGGGAGTTGAAGTCCACAAGTCTTCAAGTTGCCAAGATTGGAGACCCGTGCTGTAAGATATATAAAAACTGAAAGTTTTAAGCTAAACTTATATAGAGAAGGGCTATTTGCATCTCTTGTGCCAAGTAAGGTTCAGTGATCTAGATTAAAAAAGACTACATGGAAGCAACTTCCATTTACCTTTGCTAATTCTTTAAAGTGCTATTAGTCAATATGGGAAACAATATTAGTGATTTAAGGAGGTGCTTACTGAAGCAACAAACACGTCCAAATGCATTCCAAACCATTTTTTGAATCTGGACTATGCCAACAAAGATGAGTTGGGTAAGTTGTACTGCCTTGGAAAGACCTGATGTCCCATATAGGGGTACTCCTGGACTTGTGGCTCTTGCTCAAAAAGCAAGTGGTACACAAGGCTAGAAGGACCTTTGCACAGCTTTATGTTGTGCTCCAGTTGTACCTTTTCCTAGACTGGGAGGCTCTGCTCACAATTACTCATGTCCTAGTCACCTCCCAATTAGATTACTGTAAGTGCACTTCCATGGGGCTGACCTTGAAGAGTGGCTAGAAGTTTCAGCTGGTGTAGAATGGAGCAGCTCGGACAGTTATGTGTGCTTTTGGAACAGCATGCTATACCTCTGCTCTGTGAACTGCATTAGTTGCCAGTTTGCTTCTGGTCCAGTTCAAGGTGCTGGTTTTAAATCTTTAAAACCCTTCATGACATAGGGCCAGGTTATCTGTGGGACCATATCTCCCCAATTATATCTGCCCATCCCATCAGATGTGCTAGAGAAGAAATGCTCCCATCTGCTAGAAATATACATCTTGTGGGTACCAGCAATCAGTTCTTCTCTTTAGTGGCCCCCACCTTATGAAACATTATCCCCACCCAAATGAAGTTACCTCCGTTCTTGTTAACCTTCTAGAAGTCTCTCAAGATCTGGCTATGTCATCAGGACTGGGGGTTCCAGGTGACCAGTGAAACCTTGTGATGGCTCCATCACTACAGTTAACATTCACTCTTGCTTGTGCCTTATGGGTTTTTTACATGTTAATAATGGTTCTTTTTTATATATGTATTTATTTTAATTAATTTTTGTGTGCCACCAAAAATCACTTTTTTGTGAGATGGGCTGTCATATAAATGTGATCATATACATACATTCTGGACTTCAAGGACAGCCTCATGTACAGTAGGACATGTTTCAGTAGTCCATCAGGGAGATGATTAAGGTATGAGTGACTATGAACAGAATTAGTTTATTTAGCAGTTTAAAGACAGACACAGGAATGTTGAATTGGGATTTATGTAAAAAGGGAGCAAATGAAATTGATGCTACACAGAGATCGAAAGAAAAGTTAATCTGATTTTTTTTTAAACGGAGCATCAAAATAGCTTCTAATGAAATGGTTTTTAAAAAATGCATTGAACAGCAAACCCAGATCTCAATACAAGTAGTCCTCAACTTACAACTATTTATTTAGTGACCGTTTGAAGTCACAACAACAATGAAAAATGACTTTCGATCATTTTTTACACTTACAACTCATTGCAATATCCCTGTGATCATGTGATCAAAATTTGGATACTTGTCACCTGGCATGTATTTATGACAATTGCAGTGTCTATGGGAGTATGTGATCATTTTTTTGTAACCTTTGGACAAGCAAAAAAATGGGTAAACCAGATTCACTTAACTATGTTACTAACTTAACAATTGCAATGATTCATTTAACAATTGTGGCAAGAAAGGTTGGGCAAAATTCACTTAACTGTCTTGGTTAGTAATGGAGATTTTGGGTTCAATTGTGATCATAAATGGAGGGCTACCTGTATTTTTCCCTCATAGTTTTATGAGTATTCTTTTCTGCTGTTTGCTTCTTTAGTTAGTCTCTTACTTCTGTTTTTTTTTAAATGCCCTAACCTTAATTTTAGTATCCCAACCAAAAACAGATTTTCTGAACTGTTCTGCAGAATCTCTAAATGTTCTTGGTGAGCCACCTTTTTTTGCAATTATTATGTGCTCAGAGATCCTTTCCCTGGCCCCCACTGATAGACATATGACTGTTTAGCTGAAGGGTCTCTCTTAATGAAAGACACTGATTAATAAAATGTGTTATAATAGGCGAAACATGCTCTTTAAGACTTCCAAAGCTTTGTAGTTACCCATTAATTCAAGTGCAAATTGAAATATGGTTAACATTCTGTTGAAATAAAGTGACTCAGACTTGAAGGATCTCCATTTTACTTGCACTTAGGATGTTCCAGATAATCCACTACAGACAGCGCAAGAACAATTTAAGAGGGTATCAATTATTATCTCCCTTTTTTTAAAAGCTTCATATGTTTTGTAAAAAAACCCCAGTCTAATATTTTCAGGAGCTTACTGTTAGAAATACTGTACTTACTCTGTCTTTTTGCAAATTAATTGCAACTGAACAGAGTTAGTCAAGAAAATACAAATGCAGGTGTAGTTGAGTGAATAACAATTATTCCTCAGCATGGAACACTTGAATAGAAAGTAGTACCGTTCTTTAGCCTAAATCAAGTTTTTGTAATCTGAGTATCCTCCAGGTGTGTGGACTGCAATTCCCAATCTCTCCACCAGCTAGTCATTGCTGAAAATTTTGGGTGTTGAAATCACCCAACTGGAGGGCCCTGGATTTAGCTAAATCTTTGTTTATAACCATGAAGTAGTAGATTGAGCAGGATTAAATTTTTAAATAATATACAGAGCAAGAATTGCTATTTCATTACAGCTTTCCTTACACTGAATACTACCATATATATGAACTTCAACACCCATTATTCTCAGCTATGATCAGCTATGATTGACTTACAATCACAATTGAACCCAAAATTCAAGTTGCTAAGCAAAACATTTGTTAAGTGAGTTTTGCCCCATTTTAGCACTCTTCTTGCCACAGTAGTTAAGTGAACCATTGCAGTTGGTAAATTAGTAACACTGTTAGTAAGTGAATCTTCCATATTGACTTTGCATGTCAGAAAGACACAAAAGCTGTTCATATGACCCTGTGACATGGCAACCGTCATAAATATGAAGCAATTGCCAAACATCTGAATTTTAATCACATGACCATGGGGATATGCTGCAAAGGTCATAAGTATGCGAAAAACAGTCATGCCACTTTTTTCAGTGCCATTGTAACTTTGAATGGTCATTAAAGGAACTGTTGTAAGTTGAGAATCCTATGAACCTGTACCTTGAGAATCCTATGAGTTGAAATTCACATATTTTGGAGGATGTTTAGGTTGAGAAAAACTGCTGTAGCATCATCTCACACTTCTCTCTTCTCCCTAGGGGTGATTTCTTAATTATTCAGGTGGTTTTTTTTTTCTCTTTCCACAAAATCTCTGATCAAGGCCTGCTCCAAAGAGTAGCAAGACTGTGCACTCACCAACTTTTCTGAGAACCAACTCAGGGATCACCAGTCAAAGCCAGCAATTCATTGTTAGTTTGCATAAAATATTCAATAAGAGCAGATGTGGTCTAAGATAAGCCCTGGATCACTACATGTGTCAAGCTTAAAAGTACCTAAAAACTGTGGATTGTCATCTTCTACTAAAATAAAGGAAATGTTTATTTTCAATAGGTGGAAATATATCCCCCTTTCTGAAAGTGCTCTTTCAAAAAAAAAAAAAAGGAGGAGGAGAAATTTGGGTCATGTCCAAAAATAGTCCATGTCTCTGCATCCTTTGCCCAATGTTCTTATTAACAAGAAACATCCTTAAAACTGCCTTCTTAAGTGACTGGATTTTTGAATACAACCACTGCTCTCTCCTGCAACTGTTTTTGCTGGTTAATTCAGTTGAGTAAAATAATTCTTTTCTTTCACTGTTTTTGCTTATTGTGACCGCTTTTCAATTTTCTGTTCGACAAGTCCCAAAATGCAAAATGAGGCATTTTTTAAAACCCATCCAAATATCCCTGTATCATAACAAGACTTGGAAATCTAATCACCTTCCCAAAAATATATTATTTAGCAGAAATAGGATAATTATTTTATTATTAGATCTGCAAGATTACAGTTCCTTGTAGTTTGCCTTATCTACCTCCCTATAAAGGCTTAGAATTACTGTTAGATTCTGGTTCTCAGGGAGCTTTGAGCTGACAAATTCTTCTGGGGAAAGTTTTGGAATATTGTAAAGTACATCTTTCCTGTTAAGCAACAATACTTTTGTGGAAAGAGAAATAATAAATAACTAGAAGAGACAGACAAAATCCAAAGGCATTTTTGAATAGGACAGAATGTTTAATATTCAATAAGTTGCCATTCTGAAGAATCAGGTAACTTTGAGACTTCAGAGTAAGGGTCACTTGCAAACAAATATATTTTAATATCAATTTACTGGAAGGAATATGACATATGATGGAGCACCACTGATCTTTTGTTGTTCCATAAGGCAGAGTAGAAATAAATGGTTTGAAAACTGGAAGTCTATAATTTATATCCTTTCATTGCTTAAAATGAGCTTTTGTCACACTTTTTGGGTTTGTGTACTTACTAGGGATTCCTTCCAAGTTATTGCTCAATCACTGAATAATTTTCCAGATCAATCCTACAAGTATGGTTAATCGTAATATTTTCTCCAAAGGTGATTTTCAAGGCCAAATATATTGGAATCCAAATAATATATAAGGAAATAAATGGCCCAAAGGGAAAAAAAAACTTTTATTGCAAGTTACTTAGGGTATGATTTATTTTTAGATTTGTACAATCTGCAACTACCACAAAAAGTATTAACATTAGATTTCCCACCACATCATTCCTGTTCCTCTGTTTTTCATTCCTCCTCCTTTCCAGCCATAAATCAAGGTTATCCTGCAGGGAAACTCAATGTATCTGGTGATCTTCAGTACTCATCAAACCAATCATAAAAGTAAAGTGTAAGTAAGTCCAAAAATAAACACAAATGTGGGAAAGAGAACAAACACACACACACACAGAGAGAGAGAGAGAGAGAGAGAGAGAGAGAGAGAAAGAAAGAGAGAAAGAGAGAGAGATTTTTTTATTGTTTTATGTGTGACTGTTTGTACATGAAATCAAGTTGTCCAAGAGCAAAAGACTGTTTAAGTGCCACCCTGGGCTTGCTTATTTACTTGTGAACAAGTTCTATTGAAATCTGGAGAGGTTTTTTTATTTTATTTTTAAGAGTAAGGATAATTAAAATTAAGTTAAAATATTCTTCTCATCTATGCACAGATTGCCAAGGAATTTTTCAACTGCCAACAGGGTATGGGAAGAATTACCCACTCCATGGCCCCTAGCGGTTTAACAAAACACACTCTTTCAGGCAAGCCAGCACTGAAAGGGTCAAAGCCACAGTATTTACTGAACCCTCCTGAGGACAAATGTTGTTTACAGTATATGTTTAAAAGCATATTCCTGGCTACTAGGTCTTTCCCTTAGGATAGTGCAATTACAACAGTAACTGAGGATTAATTAAAGCCTTTCCCACAGGTGTTGCTGGAGATCTCGAATCGACCAAATGGGGATACATTACTGACTTGGCACAGAGGTGAACAGACCAGAAGCCATTCAACAGTAATTACTGAGGCACAAGGGTAGGCTGGAGCTTCTCCTCCTCCTCCTCCTCTATTGCTTCATTTATCTGATTGTGATTAACACCTCTCTTTCATAGGTACAATGCCAAAGAGACAGGAGGGCCCCTATTTTTGTGTGAAAGAGGTGAAGGAGAAGCAGAAGGCCTTCCTTTGCTGCATCCAACAAAAAGGGTGTTCCTTTGCTCTCCATTTAAGAAACACCTGCACCAAGGAGCTTTTTCCCTTCTTTCCCAAGGCCTTTGCCCCTGAGCTGTTGGGAGTGGGAGGAAATCAAACTAATGCCAAGGATTCCCTTTATCCCCTCCCGCCTTCCAAGGCTTCTGCATACTTGGCACTTCAGGGCTAGCACAAGAAGCCTTAGGGAAATTCCGGCCTGCCAGTTGACTTCAATCACCAGGTGAAATATTCTGTGTGGCTGCCACCTTTGTTAGGGTGCCAGCATTCTCTCAGATTAGGTGGATCGAACAGGTCAGGGCCAATGTGTGGAGGAAGCTGCCACAGGGCAGGGAGTTCCTTCCTTTTCTCCTCTCATTAGGCTTATTTATGGAGGAGAATTGATCAGCAATGGCTCTTAGTCATGGCTAACTAGATGGAACCTCTGATTCAGAAACACAATGTCTCAATGCCAATGCTCAGGCTGGACCCAGAGCTCTACAACCCACCCCTATCCTGCACACATACACACACACACACTTTCTCTCAGAGGGGCCCACGAGCCCCATCCTTGGATCTGCAGCAGTTAATTCTGGATGCCATATCTTTCTTTCATCTGTGGGATATCCTGTTTTTTCTTACACCAATGACATATTCTTTATCAAGCCACTTTGGGAATATAAATGTAGAGTCTGTTAAAGGAAAAAAGGGCAACTGAATGTACAAGACAGTGAAATGTGATGCATATGCTGCTACCTATATAGACCTGCAGGAGGAGATTTGGAGCTGAGTGTTCAAAGAAGAACTCAAGTCAGTCAATTAAACAGTCATACAGATGGATGGGTAAGAATAATTCAAGTTTAAAAGACCCACTCATAATTGATTCCTCAGATTAATATATTAGGTGTCCCATGTCAGTGAGTTGTCTAGGAAAAATTCTTTAAAAAGCAAAACAAGTGGACAGAGATTTTTACTAAGAGGCTCTGCTGCCACTTTCTATTCTCTTTCTTGCATACCTTTTCTCCAGAAGCTTCCCTTCAACTCTTTGGGCAGCTAGGGCAACATAGTGCTCTGGACAAGCCATCTGTCTTAGATGCAATAAAGCACACTGCTCCAGACAGCAAATAAAGAGGGCAGCCCCAGTTCACCACATGTCCCAGCCCACTGCCAGAAGCTGCAAGCAGCTGCTTCATTGTCTAATGGCAGTCTTCTCTGCATTACCTGTTACAGTTCATTGTGACACGAATGAATAGGCACAAATGGTAGCTCATATCTCTCTCACTTCCTCATGTGTTACTGTAAAGAGCAATTCAGGTCTTTCTTCATCTGGTTTTCCTTTACTTTTTGTATTGTGTTATCAGGGATGGATTGTTAGTAAATTTAATTGTACCCTAGTTAGTTTCAATCAAATGAAATTCAAACTATGGCTTGTGAATAGTAGTATAGCCTTTATTATCATTTGTACATCATGTGTACAATGAAATTGGTTTTAGCCTCTCTGGTGCAATACATAACAAAAAAAATACAAACAACATAAACAGTATAAAGAGCTATCTTGTTTACATTTCATTAGTCATTGTTAAAATGACCAAAGTTGTGGAACTAGGTAACATACTATTTTTGTTCAGGCCTGTAGAAACCTGTAGGGAATAGCAGTGAAGCAGTGAACTGACTGCCCATAAATGCAGTACAATTATCTACATCCTTTTTGAACCTTTTCATACAGAGCTGCAGCTTCACTTGCAAAGGCTTCAACACAACTCCTAACATTATCAAGGTTGAAGCTCATTCTATGCTCCATAAACAAGGCTTCCTTTTGTAAATGATCACACTGTCCTTGTGGACAGACAGACCTTCACTCACATCACAGGGCAGCACAGAGGAGAGAAAGGTTGCTTAACCTTACTGGTATAATGAGTTTCAGATGTAAAAACCTGGTAAGTACTGAAAGAATACTTCACTCTGGTACTGAAGATGGAAAATAATCAAGGAAAGATGCAACCTAAAACTAAGGAGAAATTTCCTGACAGAACAATTAATCAGTGGGACAACTTGCCTCTAGAACAGGGGTGGGCAACCTTGGCTCTTTCATGACTCATGGACTTCAACTCCCAGAATTCCTGAGCCAGCTTTGCTGAGAGTTGAAGTCCAAACATCTTAAAGTTGCCAAGGTTGAGAAACACTGTGTCTACAAGTTGTGAATGCTCCCAACACTGGAAGTTTTTAAAAGAGATTGGACAACCATTTGTCTGAAATTGTTTCCTGCATGAGCATGGGGTTGAACTAGAAGACCTCTGAGGTTCATTCCAACTCTACTATTCTATTCATTTTCCATTTCTCTATTCAAGGACAATGTTTTATTGCAATTTAAGCCTGTTATTTTATGAACTATAGACTAGAGGCAAGATGAACACTGTTCTCTCTGTATCCTCTAATCTTTTTCATCCCTTTCAAATCTTGCATCCAAGAATTTTTCCATGATAAAAGGATCTCATTCTTCTATTATCTGAATGCACAATTTACATAATTTCAGAATTTTGATCTAGTTACCCAGATCAGTGACTTTTAAAACTGCTTTATGTATCACAGTAACTATTATTTGTCAAGTTGTCTTTAAAAAAGTTGAGATGCCTGCTGTAGGGATCAGGCAAATGAAGCATATTAGCATCATTTTGCTAGTTTTGTTAATTTATTTTAATTTGGTTAGTCACTAGCAAAGACAAAAACATATGCAGGGGAATGACATTTTACTCTAATTACTAAAACCTTGTTTGGCTATTTCCCTTAAGTTTCAGAGTTTTGAGAAGGCATTAGTCATGCCCTTCTAGATTATGTCATTGCCAGCCATTTTTCTGTGGCTTTGTGAAGCTGAAGTTTGGCAATACATTGTTCACACATATTTTTAAGCCATAACTTTGTTTAAAATGGATGTTGAGATTTTGAGAAATGTTGGGATCACTGGGTTAAGCCAGACAAGTTCATTGTTGTGTCCTCTGAAAGCTTTCTTCCCATTTTCAACTTATCAATGTTTCTCTTTCCAACTGGAGAAACTGGGAGTTGAACACAAGCTTTTTTGTATGAAAGATATGCATTCTACCAGTAGCACTTAGGTTTTTCATGAAGAAGTCAAATTCTGTAAACCGTTTCTGTACTTTTTCTGAACTTGAACAGATTTGCAGAATTCATCCAGCCTGGCTACAGGCTCTCACCAGCAGGTGGTGCTGGATGTTGATGTATGAGGTGAAATATTCTTAATACCAATTTGTTGTAACATACCTGTAGTTATCACTCCAGCAAGGAGACAGACATGAGATGAGGGGACAGGAAGTTTCAAGCAAGGAAATACATTCGTTAGGATTATGAGACCAAGAGGTAGCCTCCCTTATACTCTATTTAGGTTATTTAAAAAATCTTCTTTTTTTGACCAGAGCTTAAGGTTGTATCAATTTTCTTTCTTTCTTTATTGGAAATGAAAAAAAAAAAAAATCAAAATCCCACACAAAGGGATATATTTTGTTTATGTGGGAATGTTGAGAATGAAGTCAGTGAATTCATTATTTCCTTTCATTATCAAAGAATGACTGATGTGTAGAGCAGGAAAACCTCCTCTGTGTGACAAAGAATGAATTAATTGAAGTAAGTTGATTCTGCCCAGATCCAGTGGTTATTAAACTGCCTTCTGTCTCATCATATGGGACTTAAACAGTGAACTCTTCGGAATTCCAAAAGCCCACAGAGTCACTACATGAGGAAACTGCTAGCGTGTTGTGAAATAGTTATAGCACAGGGAATGAAGAGATATTAAAGCCCTTGCATTATTTAGGAATAGAAAGATCCATAAATCAGCTGACTTCTAGGAGGGCAATGTATTGTTTACTGATAAAGCAATGGTGTCTCAGTATCCTCAGGGCTTTTTCTCCCTGATTTTTCCAACTCACTGGAGAATGGCCATGCTCAGCCTGTGCACGTCAACCTGAGTTTTAGAGAAGACTTCTTCCTGTAAATAGCATAGAAAAAAAAGATATAGTGCTTTGATGTCTAATGGAGCAAAATATATTCTGTTATGTGCTTGGTTTGTTTGCTTATAAATAAGGCTATACTAGAGTTGTATACTCTAGTATAGCCTTCTCCAACCTTGGCATTTATCAATCTCCCAAATTGTCCTGAGAGTATAGCTGTTCATTCTGGAACGTGAAGTCCATACATTCAGATAATACAAAGGAGAGGTCTGCTTCTGATTAATCTTTAGGTTAGTCTTTGCATATGTCTTTTGATCTTATGTATTTATTTATTTTCAAGTATATCATCACCTTGTGGGTTGTTGTTTTTTGGTTAGAAAAGAATAGTATCAGTAAAATGTGTAAAACAAAACCAAAGGAGTTGGTACCAAAACCAATTTTTAAAAAGAGAAATATAATTGTTATGTCCTAGCCAGTGAAATAATTTTTCCCCTTTCATTACCCTCCACATGGGTTTGATAACATCTGGAAGCTCAATTCGAATGGGAAATCATCCAATCATCTTACATCTTCCTACACCTGTATTTCCTGTTCCCATTTCATAAAAAAAGAATATTTTGAAAGCATAGTAGAATTTTTGCATATTGTTGAAGCATCCTGTAAACTGAAGGAAAAAGATTATTAGCTGACTCCCATAGCATCTTATTAACTCGCCATATGGACTTTTCTGAAAGAGCAACAATTGAACACTGTGAGGAGAGGTGGGGGAATGTAGGACTGATTGTTCAGAGAGATTGCTTTGGAATCCCAAATTTCCTGTCTGGAAGTGAGGCTGGAAAGTTGGCCATGTTAGTCCTTTATATTCCTAAACTGTCAAGATGCTGTGAAAATCTTCAATGCTACAGTGAGTTTTGAACGGAGACTTAGAAGAAACTGAGAGCATTACTTATGAGAATATTATTGATACAACAATTAAGGTTTAACAAGAATCAACATAACCACTTGTCTATTTGTTTGCAAAATTGCCTCCTTTCTCCCCCCCTCCCTATTTTGTGCCAGTTTCCATTTCCCTAGTGTGTCTGCCACTGTCTGAAGAGCTGTGACAATGCTGCAGCCTTTGGATTATGAATAAAGAACGTCTGTTGTGGTTTTCTCTAAGACCTACCCTGCCCTCCCTGTTCTTTAAAGATGGATTGCCCTTAGGGGGACATCTGGGATGAAAGACACAGCACGGTAATATTATCACGTGGGAAGATCCAGTGGACAACAGCCCACGGTTCTTCTCATGCCTGCCCCACAGCAGATGGCTGAATTTCCTTTGAATTTTCTACAGTGTCCCAGATATGGCATCATTCTGGGGTTTCTGGGAAATTAAAATGGTGATTCAGATCCAGTTTCCTGGTGCTGTTCAAACTGCTGTTATTTCTGTCTGCTGCCTCCAGGAAATATCAATGAGGCCACCAATGTAAGATGAGACTCTCTGTCATAAAACGGAGGTTATTCTGGCATACTGCCAAAGGCTTCTCCAAATACAGAGCCAGGGACCATGGTCCTGAGAAAGGAGAGGAACTTTTCTTCTACTGAGACTATGCAGGTCTTCTAGTGATAGTTGCCTTATGAATGAGAGACTGCATAACTATGCTGCTCTGAGTCTCTTAGGGAAAAGGAGGCCAAGATAAAGGCATGGTATATCTGCAGAAGCTGGGAAATGTGGGTGAAAGGTTTACATGTTTATTATGCCTGATGGACACAATCTTGTGCAGGGGAACAACTATCACTTTTAGTGAAGCTATAGAATAAATTGTTGCATGGCTGCAAGCTATAATTGGTACCAGATGGCTTATAGCCAAGCTTGCCTGCTTGCTTGCTTTCTCAAGGCAAAACCTTTCAGATGCCTGGCTTTGATGGGATTTGGCCTAATATTGTTCAGAAAGCTCAGTGTGATATGGGTCAGGACTTCACCCTCTAACAAAGTCTTCACCTTTTGTGATCACAAGATCCAGGAAACAGCACCTTCCATGACGTGCTGCTGTTGAGCAGCGAGGAGCCGAAGTACAGCGGCTGTTGTTTCCCAGGCAGAAATGGTTCGGCAGGAAGCCAGTTCTTAATCACACAGCCACATCATATCATTACGGAGCATCACTCGGTGCAACCACTTGCTGCACACCCTGCACCTCTGCAGCATGATGCTGGCTTCCTGCCAGAGGCTGAGCGAAAAAGCTGCTATCAGCTTATATAATTGCTTCCCCTGATGAAACAACCCACTGAAATGGCAGGGCTAAAAAGGAGATGGGGGAAGGAGGGAGAGTTCTAACACTACAAAGTTCCCAGACTTCATATCTGTTAATGTTACCTAAACTGCTGGCCAGCTTCAGACGTGGACCACAATTAGCCTTTGTTGTCTGTTTTGCTGGTGACCTCAGCAGAGAAAGGCCAAG
>JANHFJ010002955.1:39916-50273 GCA_032468195.1 Cerberus rynchops
ATCCCTAGTGCTGTGTGATGGAGTGAACTCCCACTACTTGCCCAGCTTCTGCCAACTTAGCAGTTCAAAAGCATGTAAAAATGCAAGTAAAAAAAACAAGGACCACCTTGATGGGAAGGTAACAGTGCTCTGTGCGCCTTTGGTGTTTAGTCATACTAGCCACATGACCATGGAATCGTCATCAGATAGTGCTGGATTTTCAGCTTAGAAACAGAGATGTGCACCACACCCTAGAGTCAGGAATGACTAGCACATATGTGCGAGGGGAACCTTTACCTTTACATTTACCTTTAAATTAAAGATTTAATTAGAGATTAAATCTCTAAAGATTTGTATTGGTCTTATTCTGCTCTTGCTAAAATGGGCCCTTGAATCTGGCTGATGGCAAGCTGGTAAGAATGTTGTATCTTTGTGATGGTTTTAATGTTATTTCTTCCAAATGTTCATTATTTTATTTTCTTATTATGAGATTGCATGCTGGTTAGAATTAAAAATTAAAATGGAATTAAAATGGAATTAAACAAACAAATAAACAAACACATACATACTACATTGACAGCTATTCCTTCCCATTGATATACAAAGGAACAAGAGGCATGGTGACACACACAGCTACACTTCACTGTGTGCTACTTCTGCTTGCATCTTACACCATGTCACTATATATTGGACTGTGTCTGAGGCTTTGTTCAGGTCTTCACCTCCATTCCTACCTAATGTTGTAGACACCTACTTCTATGGATCTACTACTAGTATCTGCTGTTGTGCTGCTATGATCATTTTTAGTCTAGCTTTTCCAGACGCTGCTAGACTCTCTTAATGTCAATCAACTCAACTATCTCTTTTTGGTACATCCCATCAAGCATGTCCTCTGCTTTCTTATGTGTCTACTGATGTCTTAATCATGCTTTCAGCAGCTAATCTTTAGGTGCCATCTTGATCTAATCCTGTATGCTCTGGGCTTCATCCAGGATGGTGACTTTGTCATTAAACATATTTTGGCTAGTATACAGTCTTTGGGTGTTGGTGAAAACCTTTGTACCTTGTGATGAGTTTCTGGGTCTTCACATCAAAAACTTCCATGTCTCCTTTGGCCAGTTTATTATACGGGAAAGGTATCTGAGGGCACATACTGTATATAGATAGAGCTTGTTCTTCCCATTGAGCTCACTCATTACTGTTCACCTAATTTCACCCTGATAGAATAGCTTGCAAATTAGTTCTCATTTTCTGTGATGAACATTGCATTATTTTAGGTTGCCAGAGGGAAAATGCTATCTTAATTCCAACACAGCTTATTGTTCGCTCATTCATGGGTAAGAAAGAGAATGGATAAAGGCAATGTCTTAACACACAACTAAAAAAGAAAAAGATATATAGATGGATAAAGAAAAAATAAATTCAAGAGGGAAAAGAAGAAAATTAAACAAGCCCAAATAAGAAAAAAAAAAAAAAGGAAGCAGTAACACACTACATTTATTAATAATCATTCAGGTTATTTTAAAATACATTATTAAACCTTGACTTGGCACAGTATGATCGATCTTTCCTGTACACCAACAGAGAGTAGGTAATTGTTAGAAAATGAACACATCATCAATTGAACATTGTAATCCTGGGATCTTCTTAATGTGGAAAAATAATATTTGCCTGATAAATCTATAATAGTTCATATAATGATAAATCCCAAATCGTTAACATATATACCAAAAATAATTCAAATCATTAAATTATAATGATTTTTTGAAACCCTATATTAACCAACTTAAGGATATTAAGCCAAATGAGACAACACTATGACAAGCTTTAAATAGGTCTGAAGATCTATAATTCCTTTTAAAGCTGTTTCTATCTCTGTAGTGTGCTGCTTATTTCAATTAGCCAGGCTGAATAGTTTTGTTCCATGGGAACCAATCAATATTTTTTTCCAGTTCCTACTCTATTAAAGTATAATATTAATTATCTTATTTAAATCCAGAAACTTCAGAATTTTTTTATGTGCATAAATTCAGTCTTTCAAAAAAAATGCTGTAAAAAAAATATTTTTACAGCGGTAACCATTTCACTTTTTCATTCACCTAACCCAAATTTCACTAAAATTGTGGGCTGATCTAAAATCTAACAAGCAGAGAAGGAGAGAGATAGATTCTTATATTGTTTCTCTTTTTTGATTTCAGAGCAATAATAAATGAAATGAAAATGAAAACATCCACATCTAACAATGTATGCAGAAACAGCTAAGAAGAAGTCATAAGATAAATTAGATACTGTAGCTGAGCTACTGTCTGCTGGGATTGAAATTTGTTACCTTCTATGCATAATTTTTTAGTGCAAGTTTGTCCAACTTCTGGCTTGTCTGGGCTGTATTGAGTGAAGAGCAATCATGTTACACTAAAATAAAATATATAATATAATGTATGTATGTCTGTTGTATGTAACAGAACAGAATAATACAGTTGGAAGGGACTTTGGAGGTCTTCTAGTCCACCTCCTTGCTCAGGCAGGAAACCCTAGACCATTTTAGACAAATAGTTGTCCAATCTCTTCTTAAAAACTTCCAGTGTTGGAGTAAGGCAAGTTGTCTCGCTTATTAATTGTTCTAACTGTCAAGAAATTTTTTCTTAGTTCTGGGTTGCTTCTTTTCTTGATGTGTGTGTGTGTGTGTGTGTGTGTGTGTGTGCGCGCGCGCGCGCGCGCAGCTCGATGCTTATATATAGATTGCATATACATATACATCTTGTGGGGCTATATTACTAGCTGTCCAGGGCCATATATAATTATTAAACACCTATGATTTAATGGTTAATAGATACCTCTGGATAAATTGAATGCACATATATGTACACAACAAATTCTAGTAATATAATCCCATCATACAGTGGTGTATTTATTATGCATTATTAGTATTAATATTATCTCCTATTTACAGAGCAGAAATCCAAGGCCAGCCTTTATAATAGCCATATTAACACTTAGCTGCATAGCCCAAATTTGCTTTTACCAGCCTGTTCACCTAACAGTTTATTTGCTATATGTTGAAACAATATATGAATTTTTAACAATATAAAACAGTGGGTTTTTAGGCTTTTACAGGATAAAGGCAACATTCTGAGAATATCCCAAACTGGGATTAAGGGAAAAGTGAAGTTGCAATTCTGTACCTGATTAAAAGTCAGCCACTCTGACTATATTTGTTCTTACTTTTCTGAGTTACTAGTTATTTGTTATTTTATTTATTTCAGAAGTAACAAAGGAGGAAAACAAAATAAATATACACTCATGCCATAAATGGGCTAATTTAAATTTCTAAACACCTTTCAAATGTAGCCTTATATATAATAGATGGTGGTAAACAAGTCTGGATATATTTCCTCTCAGAGTGTGAGGTATGTGTGTGTAAAAACATGAGGGGGTGGCAGGTGGAAGAAGGAATGAAGTAAATGCTTGGATGCTTTTACACGTTAAAATAAAATGATGGTTTTCTTCCTGGCATACATGCACATACAAAAATGATCGTGCCATTAGAAAAAAGCTTTAACATAGTCTTCTATGACCTGGATCCTTTCATGCTCAAAATGAATGCTTTTAGTCACTGAAAGCATGAGGACTTTTAATATTGATTTCTCCTTCTCCATCTTCTTCTCTCCTTGCATACAGCTATCTTCTCTCCCATTTCTGCCTTTGGGTGTTTATGTCTCTCTCAATGTGTTAGGAGCATATCTGCCAAGGCTATACCTTCATTTGAAAATAAAGACCAAGGGACAGCTTTGCCAGGTACTACTGAAAAAAGAATACATTGTCCATTCGGTAAAAAGAGAAGATTCTTTCTGATGTGTGCATGTTCCCCAGCAGATTTTCACACCTAAATTCATATCTGGTTATGGGAAGTTGTAAGAACATCCCACAACCAGACAATTTGCTAGCTCCAGCATGAAATCAGTCACAGCTTGAAAGAAAGAAAACCTGTTGTGAGAATATCAACAGCAGTTCATCATAAAGCTCAACAACGAAAACTGTCAGGTCCAAAAAAGAAAAAATAGCAACTCCATCAGGATTTTGGAAACAGAACATGGCTCAAAATGCTGCTGTGACAAGAGGGGATGAGAAACAGAGGTGGATCTATCTATTCGGGTTCAAAGAAACTTTGGCAACTCCTGAGATTTACATTCTAAACAAAGGACTGTCCATCACTAGGCACAGTTAGGATAGCAAAGAAATACCTTTCTTCTTTCCAAGATAAGTTAAAAGCCAAGGCCAAAAGCATTAGCATGAAAAGGCCTTGCACTCAGGACACATCTAAGGACTAACAATGAAAGGATTTGCTAAGCAAATTGGCACAAATTCTGGTAGTTATAAATCTCATAGCATATATCTCCCAAAGTTGAAACACCTGGCACACACTACATTTTTTTGATAACTGAAGCACTTTTTATTCCTGAATTATAATGGACTTTGTGCACGTGTATGTGTGTGATAAATTAGTCTGTTCTTTGTGGTGTGTGTGTGAGAGAGATAGGGAAGGAGGAAGGGAGAGGCTTTCTTTTATCATCAGAAGAACTGTCTCTTTGTAGATGTTTGATATTTGAAGAACATCTGAACAGGGAACAAAGAAGCCATAGTTTCATTGATAAGTGTTTGTGGGTTAATGTAAAAGAAGTGGTTACTATGTTTTTAGATTTTCAAGCAATAAAAGACTAATGCAGCAATCAAAACACTTCATACTAAAAGGTATATATGAACTGTCCCCTTTTAGTTTCTTGATATTGGTGGGTATAGGGAAGAGCAGAGGGAGCAGGTGTGCTCCTATCTTTGACATTTAGTTTGAGTATGTGGGATCTGTCAGTGCCTCACACATAAGTCATAGCCATGAGATGAACAGATGGAAGCGCTTCTAAAGTAGTCAAGTAATATAAAGATACATTAGAAAATCTTGCTTGATGATGAGTCAAAAATAGCCTTTTGAAATTCTGCAACTTGGTGAAGAAATTGGGAAGATGATTCCTCTAAATTCCTCCAACAGGAAGAAGAAATTCTCCACCATTTTCTGAATTGTATAATTACACAGTAGTGAACAACAATTTTGATTTAAAGTGTCCCATGAGGAATTTCCAGGGAATTATACCATGCATCTCAGATTTGCTTTGAACACACTTCTTTCTTTGGGTTTTCTATTTATTCTGATATAGTTGGGGGAAAAAACTTTTTGTTATTATTGTTTTGCACATTTGTCAGAAGCTGCATTTTAGTCTTTCAATTACAGACAGTAGTTTCTAGAGATTGCCTTCTAACTTTCTTTGGTCATGGCCCCCTCTCCTCCTTCCAATCTGATCCATTGATCTCTTCTATGTTTTGTTCTAATAAGGATGGTCTTTCAGTATTCTTTTCCTTCCTTCCTTCCTTCCTTCCTTCCTTCCTTCCTTCCTTCCTTCCTTCCTTCCTTCCTTCCTTCCTTCCTTCCCTCTCTCCCTCCCTGCTTCCCTTCCTGAAAGAAGAACTTGAGTACTAACTAAACAAATAGAAATTAAAACTCATACAACAACAATAAAAAATGAAATGAAATGAAATGAAATGAAATGAAATGAAATGAAAGGAAAGGAAAGGAAAGGACAGGACAGGAAAGGAAAGGAAAGGAAAGGAAAGGAAAGGAAAGGAAAGGAAAGGAAAGGAAAGGAAAGGAAAAAAGAATTGACACAAACTTCCAATGCATTTTTAGAAGAGAGACAACATTGCTTAAGCTTACTTTTGGGTTCTTGAGATATTTCTGAACTGCTATCCACCCTCCACCTCCTGCTTAGGCTTCCCATCCTAAAAAAAGAAACGTATATTGCAAAACATTTTACAAATTCTGCCTCTGTCAACCTGTTTGTGTGTCCATGCAACAATTACCATTCTCTCTCCCACTCTACCCTAGAATATTAAGTTTTAGCCATTCTTGAGGATTAGAAAATGATGTTGGATTAAATATTGTACACTACTGCTTCTCTAGCTACCACTCTTGAACAAAATAAAATAAATGTTTAAGGCAAAAAAAAGTGCTTCTAATGTTGCTCACCTGCAGCAAAATTGCATTCTTCCTTTAGAGACATTGCTCACTTCCATTCTTCTGCCCACAAATAGTACACAATTTTCCCATTGTCCATTTGCACTTGCCAGGAGGTCCTTCATTCTGCTGTTTTCCTTCCCATACTCTGGAATCAAATTGTTGGTGTACCAGAATAGATAGGTATTATCTATTGGAGTAAGGAAACTAGGGCTTAGCAACCCCATAAACAGTAATTGGGGTATGCATGGTAAATTCCATAGAACATTCTACAAAATATTTGTGGGGTAAGGGCCCATGGTAGATGGAGGCAGATATGCCTTGTGTTTTTTGTTTGCTGGCTTGCTGACTTGTTTTCAAAAATACAATTTGCATAAAAGATCTACTGTCACATGCAAATGGTGTTGGGTAACTGTTAGCACTTCTGACTACTTCTCACTACTTTCCACCATGACTTACTGGTAGAAATTATTATTCTGAGGAAGACAATAGTGAACAGATTTTTATTTTGGTCTGGTGAGGTTTGGGAGGGGAAGTAATAAGAGAACAGGATGCACACATTGGGTATAGACATGCAGATGCTCCACTTGGCAACTGTCCAGAGAAAATATGTATCCTCTTGTGGTCACGTCAGGTTTCGTTTTCCACTAAATGAAAATTAAAAACAAGAGTGGGCAAAGACAGGACCAGAACTAAGTTTATCTTGATTAAATTTAAATGCTAATGCCATTAAATTAATTAAAAGCATTTTAAGATTGTTGCTTCTCTTGTATTGAATCATTTCCCCCTTCTGTCATATTACACAATTTAATTTGGTGACAATTTTTGGAAGTCCTGTGACTTCGGCAATTCTGATTCAAAACAACAATAATAACAGACCTTTGCCTCTGAATGTTTCCTTCAATAAATTACCTTTGGAGAAAATGACCGAGATGACAGCATGTATCCAATAGCTCACACCTCATTGGATTGTTATTTTGGGAAGCGGGCAATTTTGGTTTGATTCAATTGACTCTTTTGTCTGCAATTTCAACTTTATAGAACCAGTCTCTGGTTTGGAACTTGGCAATGCTAATAACACTTTTCTCTCTTGTTATATACAGATCCAGCAGTATGCAGAAGTGACAGAAGTGGGGAGAAACTCATTCTATTTTTTGCTTTCACACTAGACAAGTGTTAAAATATTAATTACTTTTTTACTTCATTAAATACTCATTTCACTCTAATCTGGATTCTTTATGTAGATGCCTGTTAACAGGTGAATAGCTGAGACATTTCATTTCCCCATTCCAGCTGAGTTTATGTTGAAACTTTTTGGGCTCATGGATATTTAAGATGTGGAGAGGGGGCCTCAGAGCAGCAGAACTTTTGAGTTCCTCCACTCATATGAGGAATACTTTGTGCAGGACAGAATACTCAAAATCCCTGTTTGGACCAGATCCAAT
This sequence comes from Cerberus rynchops, assembly GCA_032468195.1. Lineage (NCBI taxonomy): Eukaryota > Metazoa > Chordata > Lepidosauria > Squamata > Homalopsidae > Cerberus > Cerberus rynchops. The sequence continues at coordinate 47,402 of JANHFJ010002955.1, forward strand.
ATGTTCTGAAATCTGTTCTGGGGTGGTGAGGGATTTTTTAATTTGCAGGGACATTGCCATTAATCTACAAGCTGAACAAATCTCCATGAAACTCTTTGGAGCTGCCAAATTACAAAGATTACAAAGTCCAAAAGCATACCAGCAACTTTGAAAAGCAGTGCAGGACTGTCATCTGGCTGGTTTCACACCAAACTGTCTTATGGCAAGAAGGGACTTTATGTCTCCTGATTGATTTTCCTGCCAGGGTCAGTGACTCCTTTATGGGTCTAATTAGAAGTTATTAGAGCCATGAAAACTGCTAATATTATTTTATTACCCTCTCTGCTTTGTAACAGCTGGCTAGATTCACTGCCCAACATGAGAGCAACAGTCTTTGCATTGTCCAACTTTGTTTCATAAAGCACCTTTTGGCTGAAGAGGTGTGCAGAGCAATCTGTAGAGCAATGACATCACACAACACATTTTTCCCATAATATATTTCGAGGAGAGAATAGGGACGATTTAAAGGGATGAAAGCCATCTCTCTACCTTTCTTATACGGAAATTTCAGCTAGCATGCCAAACTCATCAGCATAAATTAACAAAGCATGGACAAGCCTAGATACAGAGTGTGTAGTTTTGCTGTAATTAGATTTAATTCCATTATTTTTCTCCTGCCTTTCAATTCTTTTGCCTATTACTTCATCTTTATTCTGAACTTTACATACAGCTGCTTACTCTGAAAGGGAATAGTGCGAGAGGCATTTTCTGGGTGGCAAGTAACTCCAATGTACTTGATTAAATGCCAAAAGAGGAGAGACTGTATTGTTGTTTCTAATGGTAGTATCCCATTAGGGTAGATAAAGGAAAATCTGTAATAGATTACTTTTCTCATTCACTCTAGAAGCCATCTCTCTAGTTTTAGAATAGCTTAGTTTCATGGCTACTGAGTAAGGTAAGAAATCCTAACTCCAAAAACAAAAAAAACTCATCCCAGATTGGAATAATGCATCTTGTTCTGATCACCACAATATAAAAGAGATGTTGAGTCTCTGGAAAGAGTACAGAGAAGGGCAACAAAGATTATTAGAGGGCTATAGGCTAAAACATACAAAGAATAGTTGCAAGAATTGGGTTTATCTAGTCTAGTGAAAATAAGGACTAGGGATGACATGGGGGTAGTGTCCCAATATTTGAGGGCCTCCCACAAAGACAAGGGGGTCAAACTACTTTCCAGAGCACCAAAAGGCAAGATAAGAAACAATGGATGGAAACTTGCTAAGGAAACAACCTAGAATTAAAGAGAAAAATTTCCTATGGTGAGAGCAATCAAACAATTGAATAGTTTGCCTTCCAAAGATGTGAATGTTCCATCACTGGAGGATTTCAAAAAGACACTGGACAACCATTTATCTGAAATTGTATAGGCTTTCCTGCTCAAGCAAGGGTTGAACTACGTATATGTCCTCCAAGGTCCCTTTCTACTCTATTATTCTATCTTCTAGATTTTTTTTTCATAAAATAAATTCTTATTTTATTACAATAGGAGATGACATCTAATAATGTGATATACAAGAGAAGTTCCTCCTGAAATGGAAAATAGCAAAGAATGCTGACAGATGGCTACTGCTTGAAGAATTTATCTGATAAAAACTTGTCAGCAGCAGAAAAAAAATCAGTCTTCAATGTTGAACAAATGAATAAACAGCTGTTCATATGCCATTCTGCATATATTACTTATGGGAACACAGATATCAAAGGCCATTAAAGTTGCTCACTGTTACTTTAGCATACCATGATTCCTTTCAGAACAGTAATAGACCATGATCCATATGCCAGAGAAAAGCATGTTCAGCTCCATCCAGACTTGGCATCATCCCTCCTACTTTTTAAATCCTTTGTTTATTTACTTATGTTACTTTTTTATCCATTTTTCTTTTTTTTGTTATTTAAATATTTTTGAAACATGTTTAATATAAAATATAATACAATATAAAAATAATTCCCATTATTTTTCCCCATTGCCACAAGGTGGTGAATACTAAGGGAATATACCTATCATGTTGAAAGTCAATCTAAATATGTGTAATGTTCCTGGAAAAGAAATCAATCTGTTGATTTAGGAAAATCTTCAACTGGCTTAAAGTTGACTCTGTCTTCCATCCTTCCAAGGTTGGTAAACTGGGACCCAGATTGTTGGTGTCATTACACTGGCTCTGTAAACTTCTTAGAGAAGGCTGTAAAACACTATGAAGTGGTATATAAATCTAATCTTTTCTAGCTGGATGTATTGAAATTTGCAATCTGTTTTGGATGACCTTTGGTCACTTTGATGCCCAGACCTTTCGTTTTCTTTGTCAACAGAGAAAATAGGTGTGCAGTGAGTGCCAAATACCTCTGCTGCTGTAAAAGGAACAAGTGAGGAATGGAGACATAGTCCACAAGACAATCTCTCTCACAAAATGTGTAGATGACTTGGAGACTAGTTTCCTCTTCCAATATTTTACGATAACCACATGGGACTACTCATTGTTCTACTAGCCAAAAATGAAAACAGAATCAAAACCAATAAGAAGGATCCTGCTTCAGTAGCAAAGACTCCAAACGTTTAGTCTTACCTGGCAGGGCAATCTATTATAAAATGTTCTCCCCCACCACAAGAACATGAGGATTTAGAGCAAGGGAGCATTCTTAACATCTTCTATGATTACCATTTCCCAAATTTTGTCCTCTAGCCATCCATTAGCTAAGGTCAAAACCTTTGGTAAGTAAAATTTACTGTTGGTACTCAGTGAGAATTATCATTTAAATATGGAATTTATTTATTTATTTATTTATTTATTTATTTATTTATTTATTTATTTATTTATTATCAAGATTTCTATACCGCCCC
>JANHFJ010002955.1:60862-78296 GCA_032468195.1 Cerberus rynchops
CTCTTCACCACCTCTGCGGGATGGTTTATAGCCCCAAAGCCAAATGGCTCAAGGTGCTCTGGCAGTGAGCACAGATCGAAACCGTGCACGATCACAGATTCCGATCTGTCTGTGAAGGAGCCAAACAGGAAGTCAGCTGTCTTTCTTTATTGGTCAGAAGATGATGCTATATAATTTATGCCATATTAGACCCTCTATTCCATTAATTTTCCCTCAAAATTGAGAGATTGTTGGTGTCCAATATTTTATACATGGTGGCTTTAGGCGACAGGGTGCCAAATGAAGCAACTATCCGAGATAGGTTGATAGCATCAGTAACTACAAAGAGAGACTCCAATGCAGTTAGGTGGAGTAAAGGTATTCAGGCCCAACACTTACAGGGGAAAAACATCTGAGGCTTCCAAAAGTTCACTCTGTGGAATCAGCCCTGCTGCTACAATTAGATTTTGTGATTTGTATATGGATGAATTTAATCTAATGGCTCTTGTGGGAAAGCTTCTCTTCTTTTGTGCAAATGCTGAATAGAAAAGAAAAATGATTTCGTATGCAGAAATGCAAGTTGTAGTGGCTTGCAATGCTCCAGCATTAGCATATGAGATTCTGTGGCAGTCTTAGGCTTAGAAGCCCTATGGCCTTTTGTCTGTTATTAGGCTGAAGCCTAAGATGCCCATAAAACCCAGATCTTTTCTCTTATGTTGTAAAGACATTTTCATGCTCAGGAAAATCAGGTTTGCAAAAAACTCTCTAATCTCAGTAGTGTTGGCCAATGATCAAAAATGTGTCATTTGAGGTTTAACTGTGAATTTTCAAGCTGCTGGGTTTCAAGAGTGCCCAATACAGTCATATTTCTTTATGATTCTATGGAATCAGAAAAAAACTTTGGGTACTAAGGGTAATACCTTTCCCAGAACAGTTAGATTGGGGGAAAAAATCAATCCAAGAATCCAAAGGCTGACTTGCTGCTGGGACCACAGCTCTGTGGCCCAGAGGATACACAGCTTGCTCACAGCACCTCTTGAGTCTTCATTTAGGCAGATGAAAAGCCGGCTACTCAGCATTCAGATGATACTGCAGATTAGTTTACATTTACAGCTGAGACATGATGGGCCAATTCACCCCCACCCCTTTCCTCTGCCTGATTGGCTAAAAAGTTCTCCTCTTGTCAATTACAAATTAAATTGTAAAAAATTCTCAATTTTTTTAAAAGAAAAAAAAGAATTTGTCTTTGTTTAGATCAAACAACTAGCAAATATAGGATGCAGTTTCTAAGCAAACATTTGCCTAGAAGCAAATAGGATTTCTAAGTGTTTCAGTTATGTACAACCTAACCTGGGTGTGGCATGATTTGTTAGGATAGGGTTTAGATCATATTTTAACATCTTTCACATCGTAAACAATTATACCCAAATTAGCTTGTGTGATTTAAAAACATTTCGATAGCTACTAGATGATTTGCAATAGCCAGGCTGAATTCATCTATCAATATTTTTTTCTCTACATAGAAATAATTTTGTACAGGTTTGTATGTATTTCCTTTCTAGAGCAGACAGATCAATTCTCAGGTGTTCTCTGAATAAAGACATATACTCACTATGTTTGTATGTATATATGTGTGTTTTTAAGACAATGACACTGCATTTTCTCAACCCTCCTTGCATTTTTTAGTCTGTCTCTTTAAAAAGCTTCTGTATTGTCTTGGACTCCCCTGGAAATGCAGTAAGGATTCCTATCACATCTCAGTTGCCATGGCAACAGCAGTCTTTCCCATAATGAGCTGCATCATCTGAACTGATGTCACAGCATCATGCAGCAGGTCAAACAAGGCACCTCCTAGTATTGCGTCCTACAGATTGTGCTGTAAACATCAAAGGAGAATGGTGTGAAGTGGAGATGGTGAGTCTTATCATGAGACTGTCCTTGATTTGTGTTATGCTCTCTTGTACTACTTAGAGTAGCTTTGGATAACGATGCTGAATGTCTAAATATTAATGTTTAGATAGGCAGGCTTAGACAAAGGCCTACCAGAGCTATAGGATGCCAGATAGAGTTAATGACAGATAGCTGATTGCTTTGCTGAAGGGATCTGTAATGTATTGAATTTCATATCTTAATCTGCTCTCCTTCTTGCTTATTTCTTTCTTGGATTTACGCAATATTTCATTTTGAAGGCAATTGATTTTTTTTAAAAAAATACCCTACCTATACTTGTATTTCCATGAGAAGTCACCATCCTATCTTTTCCTTACCTTTTGCTATTTTTTAGAGGCTTGTGGCATCATCAGTTTCCTTGAATGTGTTTTGCTAGCAGATAAAATGGTAACTAATGGTGAATAAGCATTTGGTAGATGTTGCACTGACTTCAGCTAGACTTCTCAGTTGCTTGTTCCTTAGAATTTATAGCCCACAAGGCGCCAACTTTTCTCCCTAAAAAGTCACAGACCTCCTTTATCTATTAATGTTCTTGTTATCATTTGTACAGCATATTGTGTCCCTTGAATTGAAATAGTTACTCGGGAAAATTTCCCTCCCATCAAACTGCAGTAAAGGTACAGCCGAGGAAATCAATCTGATAATGTTGGTATCTTATAAATACACTATTAACATTAATGGTTTTGCTAACTTCCTCCTAATTAGCTGAGACCATTTGCACACACATGGTTGATACCAGGATGCTTTCCAGAAATTATTAACGGCATCAAAGTGTTTCTGTTTCCCAATCATATAATGTCGTTGCTGGTTTTGGAAGGCAACATGGGTCTCACTAACCTGGATGGGTGGGAAAACACCTTTCATTGTCTTTGAATGTTTAGATGAGTCATTGTTTCAATTGCTTGCAGTGAAAAGAAAGGAAATATTAGACACGTGTCATTTTCCCCGACTGATGTATCCACTGGGAATTAGGGAGTGGCCTCCATCTCTGCTTTGCTTATCTGACTTATTTTACTAGTGCAGTTAGAAGTGAAGAAATATGGGACAGTTTTGTGATCTGAGTGAATCTTTTAAGAGCCCAAGGATAAGGGTTTTTTTTTTTAAAAAAACACTCTCAGAGTTTAAGTGTGTTTACAACAGTCTAAAAGAGTAAACTGAAGAGCTGATTGTTTTTCAAAGCTATAATGAGCACAAGGGTCTCATCTGGCATAATCTCTAATGGATCTTTTTCATTTTAATTAGGCAGTTTACACTGTAATCTACAGGCATTATCCAGCATGGCCTCTTCTTTTAAACCAGGAAAAAAAACCTGCATATTTTATTTATTCTGATGGTTTAAAAAGGTGACAGTGTAGTCTATCAAAAGAAATCTCTGGAGTCTAGCGGGTGTTTTCCAGCCGTGAAAAAGCTGGAGTTAGCAAAAGACAGAATGTCTCTGGCTAGAGGCTGGATTATGCTCACAGTATTTTATTATTTGAGCATATGTTGAGCTGTTGCTCAGGGAAAAAAAACTACTACTAATTATTATTATTATTAGTATTAGTATTGTGATTGTGTAGGACCCAAGGAATTTGTCAGTATCATAGTAGGAAAAATATAAAATGTGTGTGATTTAGGACATTTAAGACTAAGGCTGCTATTTGATGATCTTGGTTGTTCAAATATGTAATCTAATTCTTAGGGCTTTTCTAATCATGCAAGCAAAGGAGACAACAGGAAATAAAACATTCTAGCAGGTTTATTTATTTATTTTGTTTATTTATTAATTAGATTTATATACCGCCCCCTCTCCCTAGGTTTAATGTATTTCAAAAGCAGGGGTGTTAAATGAATTAGGCATGAATTATTTTATCTTGTAGCCAAATTGGGTGGGGACGTACACTCAGTCTGAGCACATGAAGATTCCAAATTCAGCCTCATCTAGGGTAAACAAATGTTTCTCTTGGAAATATTAGAGATTTACTCTCATGTCTGAATCCAGTCATAACAGGCATTAGTGCAATTACTGGGATTTTGTGAGATCCTAGTCATTGCACTTGATAAACCAGATATACAGCTTAATGTAATTTGTGAATTCAACGAGCTGTGTTTTTAATAAGCCATGGTTGAACAAATTATTTAATATGATGTGAAAATTTCAACCCTATAAGGATGTTTTATATATTGTTAGTCAGAAACTCCATAAGAAGATCTGTTTATGTAAAGCACCTAATAATATTGCTAAACAATGGGGGTGAGATTTGGAACAGATATTTCAATCTGTAACTAGTGACTTTAAACCAAGTTCAATTGAAATTATATATATTTAACTGAACTTGGTATATTTTCCCACATATTTCTATCATTTTAACTTTTATTTTTAAAACATTTCTATATTAATAAAACTGCTTCCTGAAAATGAAGTAATACAAATACAAATGATGATAGTTTCTTGAATATTACAGATATCAAACCCAGGATTTATATTATCTTGGGGGGGGGGGGAGAAATCCTTTAATTTGCTTAAATTGACATAAACACTAATAAAGCTTAAGAGTCTCTGAAGTTTAAAACCACAATGACAACATAAAATATTAGAAGTGCATCTGTAATTATTCATTAAAATCAAAGAAAACATTTTAATAATTAATTCATTTCATGAATTTGAAGGCTAAATGAAGAAGGAACCAGGCAAATTATATATCAGGATTTGGCAACCTCAAAAAGATGAACTCATTTTTTGATACTTAGTTAATATATATTAATGAATCTGAAATCATTAATCTACTTATTAGACCAGTAAAATTTATCACAAGCTAAAAATGTTCATTAACAGAATTTTTCTAACCTACAAAAAGCTCTTACTTTCTGAGGGAACTCCTGATTCTTATCTCACAACAAATGAACCTTAAAAAGTATTATCACTATCATTGTTGTCATCATTACTATCATCCAGTTGTATGACAATTTTGATTTTAAAAAGTTAAATAACTTCAAAGTAGAAAATCTGATGACTATCGATGTGGAAAATGTGATTTGAAACAAATGTTCCTGCCAATTTAAAAAATGCTTGTCTTCTAGAAATTCGTCTTTCAACTATTGAACCAGATAAGTCATTTACCCTAGACATGATTCGTAGATTTTTTCCTCCAGAGTAAATGGAACTGTAAAATACGTGATTCACCAGGCCAAAAACAATCTACTGTCTACTCCTGGCATATGAAAAGCTGTCATATCACAAAACTAGATCTATCCTGTTTCTTGTATGTTTCAATATGTATTAAAGGAGCTACATTTTGATTGATAAGAATGCAATACATTGTGCCTATATTTTATTTTTATGTAATTTTTAGCTGTCTAATTTTTAGCTTGTCTTAGGCCCTATAATAAAGACCAATAATAACAATACTGTAATAGCAATAGCACTTAGACTTATATACCATTCCACAGTGCTTTCTAAGCAGTTTACAACGTCAGCATATTGCCCCCAACAATTGGAGGCATAAATTAGGTAATAAAACAAATTGGAGAAAATGTGAGGATATGCAGTGGAACTTGAATGTCTCGATCATCCATCTACTGATATTCTTTAGGTGGCACATGCTTTACGATCAATTTAATTGTATTAAATAGTTTGTAGTACCCAAGTGTTGTTCAACATAATTAGCTAAACTTGGCTAATTTAGTTAAAACACTAGTTTATGACAAAGATAAACTGGAACACTCAGATGCACATGCTTTGCTTCACTTTATCTGTTTTTCATGAGCATTGAGAGGATACTATTACAATACTTTGCCCTTAGCATTTCCTGCTTACATTACTGCATGGGTCTGCCTTTGAGAATATCATCTGCAAACCTGATCCAAAGTCTAGTAACTGTATGTTTACAGGCTCCTGTTAATACTGCCATGTTACACCATTGCTGGAGGAACTACACTGGTTGCTAGTGGGTTTTAAAATGCAGTTTGAGGTCCTTTTCTTAAAAACCTGGATATTCAAGTGATTGTCTTTCCCAGTTAAATTCTTCAATTTGACTCAAATGGCCAGAATGGTTCAACAGGAGATGGCCATTCCTGTTGGCCACAATGGACATTCTCTATAAGAGTTGTACTCCTATGGAACAGTCTATCCCTTCCCGCAAAGCCAAAGATGGCCTCTACAATAATGGCCTTCCAGAACCTGGTAAAAGACCTTGCTTTTTTTGGTGGCATTTTGGAGTGGAGAGCAGCAATACTGAAATTAGTTCTAGTATATTGTTATATTGTACTACATTTTCTACTATATTATTTTCTATTATTATCACTTATAAAGCCCCTAGAGTTTGATTATATGAGGCAATGTATATATTTCATAAATAAAGCTAAAGATTACTAGTTCTAGTTTTAACTTTGCAGCAAACTTTTGCCGGTTCTTTCAGCTTGGAACTTGTTCCATTCCATCTGAGTCACTCCAGTTCATACTAACTCCCATATGATGCTTTTTGGAGCCATAAATGTCATAACTGTTAGAGGCCCATGGCTACAATTTTTTATAGAGATCGTTGACATTCTCACACTTCCTAGTTTCTTCTGAAAGTATAAAGCCTGCCCTTTTTCAGAAAAAAAGTATGGAAATTATGATATTACAAATAAAAAAATTAAATGATGTTCATTTAATGTGGTGTTTCTCAAACTTGACAGATAAGTAAACATCAAGTCCCAGAATTTCCCAGCAAGCATACCAGTTGCCAAGATTGAGAATCTGATTTTAATATAAGTTCTTGTAAATTTTGCTATAATTAGTGGTAAAGGAGATGGCAAGAAGGATTTTTCTGTAGCAATCACAACTCTGACAGCAGGCTATGATCACAATCAATGTTTCCAGGGTGCACCTCAGGAATTGTAGGGTGTTCTCTTTCTTTGCTTCAGAGGAAAAATATCATTCTGGAAATTATTTTCAAGCCTCTTCCCAGCCTCTGAACCCAGTTCTTTCCATGTTGAGAAAACTTTATTTTGAAAAGGGTCAACAGTAGAGAGAGGTCATGACTGTTAGATCCATAGTGCTGGATCTAGTACCCTATTTTCCTCCTTTTTGCCTTGTCAGCAACTATGTTGTTGTTGTCAGACAACTATGTTGTCTGATGTAGCACCTTGGTCCTGGGGAAACATTGTTTCATTTCACTATGTACTGTACTGTATATTGTGAAATGACAATAAAACCTACTTGACTTGACTTGTAAAAAATAAATAAATAAAAAACTTTATTAAAAAAACTACTAATACTGAGAAATATTTCTCTGTTATCCATTTACATCAGCCATCTTTTTATGAAGTTCTGAAAATTTCTTCAGTTTTTATGATGTCACTTTTGAATGGCTTAAAAATGGGAGATGCCTTTGTTTGTCTACACTTGTAACAAGTTTGCCAAGGCACAAGAAATTTATCCATAGTAGCTTCAGATTGCACCATTGTAATACATTGAATTGAATATTACACTAGGGGCCTTCTTGCCTGCCCCCATAGATACCAATGAGGAAGCTCAGGAAAAACTCCAGGAAATGAGACTGAGATAATAGAGGCAGGATAGTGATCATCAGCAGAGACAACTAATGTCATGCTGATGTACTCCTCTACTGATCCTAGGATGGGTGAAAGGCACTTGAAATAAGAGAAAGATAAATGGCCCAGAATAAAAACCTCATTCAATTCCTGTATATATTCTGTTTTCATCAGCAACATCTCCTCAATTTATATTAGATTTATTCGATCTTTTATTCAACGCCCATAATGTCTACCTAGCTTGGCATCAACAATTCATTTTAACTAGGAAGTATAGGGGAATCTCAAGTGAAAGAAGGCTGTTATGGATAATGTTATGGAGCCAAAGTGAGGATAAAAATGCAAAGGGCTATCTGGAGCTTGTAAGATAAACAATACAATGTTTCCCCCCCCCTGGAGATTGTTATCTGCTCACTTATATTCAGAGCTTGTTGCTTTGAATGACACTTTCCAGTTATAAGGTGGAAGGAGGGTTATCCTTAAAAGAATGATTTGATCCTTGGACTTCTCATGGAGGTGTGCTTGCAGATTTTATTTTTCCTCCAACCTGATTCTGCTCACTTTTGAGAACAGGGTAGAGTAAATGTGCTTTTAGGCCTTTGTTAAAAGGGTAATCTGTCAGAATTTAAGGAATGTGACTTCTTTATCTAAATGCTTGCCCACTAGAATAGCACACACACACACACACACACACACACACGCACGCACGCACACACACACACACACACACACACACACACCAGTGATTGATATGGCTCCTGACCTGGTGACAGTTACAAAGTCAATGAATACTTGGATGTTTCCTAAGCCTTCGGACTGGGTGGCATTGATCCCATGTAGAATGTTTTGTTGTTATATAGTTTGTCTTCTAGATGTTTACAATCTGTTTCTTTTTAAAACTACTCTTATTTTATTTAAGCTGCCCAGAGTAATTTGGAATAAGGTAGCCTCTAAATGGTATTAAATAAATTGCCAGCTGAAATCCAGAAAGGCACCAGGAGTACCTTTGATTTTTCCAGATTAGACTCTAGCTGTGATATGTGTATAAAGCTTAAGAAGTGAAAAGTGACATCTCTTTGATACTTACTGGGTGTCCATTTTACTACACATTATAAGTGGGATATTATATTGAAATATTGTGCATGTAGACTAGATGGAGACAGAAAACATTATTGCACCCAAACAGGTAGGGTTCAGTGAAGGTAGAATCACAACAGAACAGTATTTGTGTAAAGTCTTCAATGGAGAATATATAGCAAAACTAAGATATATGTTATATGCTGCATTCATTTATTTTGTGAGCATTTCTAGAAATAAATGGTGAGGAAAAAGTTCAAAGATATATCAAGTGACTGATGGGTATTGTTCTATTATTCTAATCTATAAATGGACTGTGAATGAACTGTTCTTTTAATCACCACACTAAATTTAGTCTCCTTAACAAAGTCACAGGTCTTCTCCTTGCTTTGCACATGCCAGGTGATAAGACACATCTACTCTTCAGTTACATAATTATTTCATGTCTTCCCTTAACTAGTTCACCACTTCCGTCTAGACACTTAACAATGAAGCTAATCTTTGCTACATATATAACCTTTGCTTGTTGTGTTACTGCTTTTGTTTCAATATCTACATAAAGTCCTTGGTCAATTATTTAACAAAAGTAGAATTTGAAAAGGGATATGACTGAAGAAGGCTCTGTAGTCTTCATCTTTCTTCTGTAAGGCATATCAGCTACAATTAAACTGCATTAAAACAAAAGCTTTGTTTTCAAAAGATCTGAAAATGGGAATTGGATTATTAATGGGCAGATGTTTGAGCAGGTGGCCTATTTTATCTATTTTGGGGGTGATTTTTCATTCAAGTGACAATTGGAAAGCTCTCCTTTTTTATGCTACTCAGAAGGTGCAAATAAGTATTGTAGTTATTCTGTCTCCTGTATAGGAGGAGCACAATATGTTCCAGCAGCCATCAAACTATTTATGTCCAAATCCCTTTATGGAATGGAATTAAGATACCATCAGTTTTATTTGAAACCACTCAGCTATGTTTTTAAGGAAAGTATTTTACGAAGTACTATGCCGTCAAGTTCACACTATCATCTCTGCTTATATAAGGTTTGATCCTTCACTATTTTCAAGTTGTATGTAATCTGATTACAGACCAGAAACTACTGCAGAGTGGATATTTTCTTCAGATCTTTTGGAGAATAGAAGATGACTGAGCAAGAGGTGTGGTAAAACAGGATTTATAGACATGGGCATCAGGTAAACCAGGGGTGGGCAATTATGGCTACTTGCTGGCTCAGGAATTCTGGGAGTTGAAGTCCATGAGTCATGAAGTAGCCGTAATTGCCCACCCCTGAGGTAAACCAATAGCAGGATAGAGCTGCTTTTTAAAGAATAGCTGGAACTCCATTGTCCAATTCATTATTGTTAGTCCTATTTAGTCCATCTTTCCTATGGCACCCTTTTATTTACCTGGACAATGATAAGTTTCCTCTAAGTCTTCTTTTTTTATACATTAAACATCCACAAATCCTTCAGCCTGTCCTCATATGACACATCCTCAAGTTGTTGGATCAGCTTTGTAACAGTCCATTGAATTTCTTTTAGCCTGCCATTATTTATCTGGAAATGTGGTGCTTCCTGGAAATGTGATAAAATGATTGTTTAATGAATAGCAGGGTCATTACATTTCTAGTTTTAGTAATTCTCTTTTGTTAAATGGTTTTAAGCACTTATGAAGTTCGTTGTACAAGCTGAGCAAAGACACATTCTACTAAAACACATTCTACTCTTTGATGTTCTGTTGTTATCTAATTGTGATAGAACTCATCCAAAAAATCCCTTTACTAACTCCAGACTGCAGAAGACTTCAAGCATGCAACTCTAGAAGCAAAATAGTAGCAATTTCTTGACATTTAATTATATTTATTCCTGTCAGCAAACAACAAAAACTAATTAGTTCACCAAATATCCTCAGCTATCCTGATGTATCTGAGAACCACAAACTTTTTGGTGATTTAATCTTCAATTGTCTTTCAAGTGGCCTTTTTGTCTTTAAAATGTATCATTTTAGTGACTCATTTTTTTCACCTGTGATTCTTTGCTTAACACAAGAGTCAAAATTTGATGCCTCAAGGCCACATGTACACCATACCATAAAAAATTTGAGCAGGGCCTTCAGAGCCACTTTAATACTGCTTGTAAAGTAATTTTCTTTTTTAATGCTAGAGAAAGGAAAGAATGTCAAATATATGGGGAATAATCAGTCTAATCATATTACATTGAATTGAATAATTATATTCATTCCACAGGTACATGCCCATTTTCATGTGTCAATGACTGGTAGCACAATGGTTAAAGTACAGTATTGTAGGCTAACTCTATTCACTTCCTGGAATTCATTAGTGATGGGGTTCAAGGTTGACTCAGCCTTCCATCCTTTTGGGGTCAGTAAAATGAGGACTCTGATTTTTAGAGGCAATATGAAAATAATGCTTCTACATTATACTTACCCAGAAGTATATTTTTCTACATTATACTTACCCAGAGAGTGTTATAAAGCACTAAGGGTAGTATATATGGTAATACCAATACTATTGCTGTTGTTAAATAGATTCACCCATACAATTATAAAATATAAATTAAATCAACTGTAGTTAATGTGATTTTTTTCCTCTTATTTTACCTGCTTTGCCCTCATGGTCATGCTTACGGCCTAGTATTTTTTTTTTAAATATATTTTTATGACCAGGTTTTAGAGAAATTACAGCAAAAAACATGTTAAGATCTTAGGCTCCTAAAAGTTGCATGCTCCTGGTCTATACAGATGTCAGTTTTTGACTTGAAACTTTATAGACCAATAGAAGACTTCAGAGGGACAAGGAAGTATAACTTGTACTCATAAATATTCCTCTCTTTAGTAGTTGCAAGTCTGGTAGGCAATTTGGATGATAACATGTGGGCAAAAGTTCTAATCTCAATTCCCGTAGCCCAGCATTGATGCAAATTGCTGTGTGCATTTAATTGCTCAGCAAAGTAATGAACTGCACATTTATCCACTGCATACATAAAACAGAAAAAAAGGCAAGTATGTACAAGTATTTTTTCTGGGGATATAGGACTGAGTGGGTTAGGTTTAAACATAATTGATAAGCCAAACTTCAATTTTCTAAAATATGGATTTTTGCCAAAGTATATTTTTGAATATCACATGGATTGTGTATTGTTGTATTTCAGAAGCCATCCAGGGTTGATATTTTTATTGCAATTTCTACTCAGAATTTGCTTTGGGAAGAAAAACAAAAATCTTGAAGTTGATTTATTCATAATGAAATGAGTCTATTAAAGTGCCAAAGACTGAGAAATGACTGCTCCTTGTAAGCTCATCAAACTGTTTTACTTACACCGCATTGTGTTTCATTTTAAAGGGAGATTAATCGGAAGGAATTATTTATAGTCAGTGTCTTCAGATGGCCTAATTGTGATTTAACTTGCTTATTTAAAGTGCTTTTTGAGATGGGTAGGTGGAAAGCTGATTAATTAAAACTACATCTGTCTTTGTGCTAACATGTGTACTTAATTTATAAATAACTTAGTATCTATTTTTGATATATACACTTTTGGCAGGATTAAGAGAGAAAGTACAATATTCATGGCAAAAATCAAAATTGGCATTTAAAAAAAATCAACATTTTTATTTTAATCATATCAAGAAATGCTAATTATTATTTTAATAATATTCGCATCAATAAGCTTGCTGAAAATTTTGGATATAATACCTAAGGATTCAATTAAACTTTTCAAGAAGCAGGTTTGGACTAAGGGCCATTCTTACTATTTAAAATTTAATGTGCTGAAAATGTAGACTGAAATTTTCCTTGAATAATCTAAGACATAGAACAATGCTTTGGTGTTTAGTAAATTGCAAATATTCATAGAATTTTAAATCTAGTTTTTGTTTCTTCTAGCAATCAATTATAAATAAAACCAAGTGATGTACATGCATACTTAAGTAAATCAGTAATGCCTTTTTTTCCCAAATCTCAAATGGGGATTCCAGAAACTGAATTTTAAACATTTACATTATGAGACATAGTGCTACCATGCTATTAAAAAGATAATTCCTCTACCTCTATCTTCATCTTTTCTCGCAGGATGCAATTTCCCTGATTTTGAGAGGCCTGAAGAAAAGAAAAGTAGAAAAGGTAGAAAAGGCATAAATCTATAAAGCAAGGTTGAGGATCTTTATTTTCTAAAATTTTATGTGCATTCATGATTGTGCAATCATCAAAAATAGTTCTAAATCTACTTTGTTGGGAATAAAGCAATCACTATATTATGGTGGAACTGAGATCCAGTGCTTCAGGATATGAATTGTTACTACTTGAGTGAAATCTCTCTTGTAAATATGGAGTTTATAAATAAATCCCCCCCCCAAAAAAAAATGAAAGCTGAGTTAAAGCTGAGGAAAGTGTTCTGCAGTTCTGACCGTTCTTTGGTTAGAGCTAATCAAATAAAATAATAAGCAATTTCTTCTTTATAGCCACTTGAAATAAGAATTGGTCTTCTGTTGTAATTAGGAACTGGTAAATCTGTCGATTCCAAATCTTTCTTTCTTCCCTTTGTTTTTTATGCTTCATGAATCTCATGTTAAACGATGTTCATAGAAGTTCTCAAAGAACTTGGATTGAAACTGATTGCATCATTAAACAAAATATTGAATGTTTCTAAATTCAGCTTCTTTCTGGGGAGGTGATGTAAGAGTAGAGAGAAAACAATAGGAATCTGGTGGTAGTCAGGAAATGGATGCTTGGCAGCTTAATATTGTCTCATGTTAACTGGAAGAAAATGTTGATTAAAACTGAGATGTCAAATATGCATGGCAAACCAAAGTGGATGATGGGCATTTTAATAGTGCTGGCCATAGTACTGGAATCTACTCAGGGCTACAATTGTAATTCCAAGCCTATATAGTTCCATAGAAGAACTACAATAGAATGGTTAATAGTTGATACTTCTCTTAA
The DNA here is from genome assembly GCA_032468195.1 of Cerberus rynchops. Classification (NCBI taxonomy): domain Eukaryota; kingdom Metazoa; phylum Chordata; class Lepidosauria; order Squamata; family Homalopsidae; genus Cerberus; species Cerberus rynchops. Next base: position 74,340 of record JANHFJ010002955.1, read on the forward strand.
TTTCTGGATACCTGAAGTGCTCATACACATGTATAGGAACAGAGAAATTGTACAGAATGTATTTGTTGATACAAAAAAAAAAGCAGTTGATAGTGATTGTTTGAGGCTAAGCATATTACATATTATGTAACTGAAACATATTACATCCATTTATCACAAATATATAGGAGGTGCTTTGACTCAGTGGTTTAATGATGTTGGAGATGGTCTTAATTCCAGTGGTTCAAGTCATAGCATTGTGCTAGTGAGCTTCTGTCATTTGCTTCAGCTTTTGTCCATCTAACAGTTTGAAAGCATGTTTTATGCAAGTAGATAGATACCACTTTGGTGGGGAAACAACCTGGTATTCTGTGCAGGCAGTCAGATTCCTGATGGTTCTGAACCTTCCCAGTTGCAGCACCTGCTTGTGAAGCAACTGTAGGAAGAGAGGGAGATTTGGGTGATGCTACATGAAGAGCCACTCATCTTTCTCGCTGGTGCAAAGCCAGCTCATCCTCCTGTGTGCACTTTGGGAAGCATGCAAGCATGTCTTATAACAGGACTGGTACCTTGCCAAGCCAAGCTACTACTCTGCAATAGCTTTGTGGTCTCCTGGTTACTATAACAATGTCATATACCAATAACAATAATAAATACAAATACATGTCTGTGATCCAATTTGCTAAATGATTTCTTTAAAAAATGTTCTTGTTTTTTATGTGAAATCTAACTCACATTTCCCCTGGTATGTGTGCAGATGGTTGTTTTAAATGACCATTCTATAGCCAAGAGTAACTCAGGAACTAACTACATATTATAGCAGCCCACTTCAGTTTCTGATGTTCTTTAATGTCCATAGCTGCTGTAGAACACTTTATAGATCACAGTACACGGAGAATGGAGTTCCTTCCTAACTTCACATTGTAACTTCTCAAAAAATAGATGCCTTCCAGAGCTATGTATGGCAATGAAACAAAATCTTATTAGTGCCAATGAATCTTTACTCCCTCAACAATTCCTTGCAGTTATGGAGAAGGGGCTTTTCCAAAAGGCTTTGTCTGGAAATCATGGAAAAGGAAAACAGAAGACAACCATTACAAGCTGCTTCTATATCGCTGCCAGGAAAACTGCAGAGGTGTCTGAGTCTTAATAGGAGACAAGCTCAGCCTGAGAGTTCTTTTCTTCCTGTCATAGAACCACTATTGTAGAATTTCTCATAATGATCCCCCTCACCCCATACCTCATTATTCAGAAAATATTCAGAATGTTAAATGAACAAAATATAGATTGGCTTTCAAAACATAATATAGATTGGCTTTTACAACATAAACAACTTGCTATTTGTCTTGAAACTGAAAGAAAAGGGAGACACAGAGAGAGAGATGCATATTTATTTAATTCCAGTTAACCTTTTATTTCAGACAATAACTGAAAGAAGGATCATTTTAATGCAACTCCACAGTCATACTTCAATCCATTCCTTTGTCAGGCCATTTTTTTTCCTGTAACATTCTTTTTTTTCCTTCTCTCCCAAAACCAATACTGTCAAATATAAAAAAGTAATTGTGCAATTCAAATGTCACCCTGTCAAACTATATAATGTGATGGCACCTGTTAGAGTTAGATTGCCATGATTCTACGTGCCTTTTTGGCATTCTCAGGGTCCCTAATGGCTACTCTCATGAATAGAGATCCCAGTACACCAATGACATGCAACCAGTTGGTAGGTCTCACTGATTCTCCATGGCTCTGACAAGACGACAGGTGTAGCAGTCTCTCAGAAACCATCCTTTCTCTTTTCACAAAACCCATTAACTAGCACAGCAAGGTTTTTCTCCTCTTAAAACATATTAGAATTCCAAACTCTCCAGATGACTTCAGGGAGGAAGAAAAAGAAGGAGAGAGGAAACTTGGAGAAACCACTAAAAGAGGATAATGATATTTTTACCTTGGGAAACTTCACAAAGATGAGAATAGTCCGTCTTTCACGACTGGCAACATTAAAGAATGAGCCCAGATGGTGGCAGCAAATTATACATGCATTATGCACCTCTTTTTCTCTCTGAACATATTGTGGTTGAAACTAATGTGTAAATTCTATGGGTTTATGCAGCAGTTGAGCAAAGCTTTCAAGCTTTCAACAGTAGGAGTAATAATACAACACTAGTAATGCATTTCCACAACACCCTGCACTATTAGAAATGCACAAATACTGGGAATAACTTTTGAGATGCCTCTTTGATTGGTCCTTTCTTCTTATTAAAGACTCAGTTATAAAGTCTGGAGTTTTTCTCTAGCAGACCTTTGTAACTTTTTCCTGTTTGTTTACTTACTTACTTATTTATTAAATTTATATGCCATCCTATAGAGGCAATAAGCCATATTTTTTTAATAAGGTTAAAAATGTATGAATAGTGTAAAATACTTATGTTTTAAGGTTCATCATTCAGTTGTTTTAGATCAATCACTTTACTATAAGATTGCTGGGTGGGCAGATAGATGTGGGATGTTGATAGATATCTTGTATATGTAAAAAGGTGGAAATGTAAAAATGTGTCCATTTTGTGAGATGGTGAGAAGAAGAAAAATGTCCCCTCCTTGTTTGATTCCTGCCAGAATCTACCCATTGTGGCTTTTGGCTAAGCCTACCACTAATGTATATTTCTGATGAAAAAGATCTCATTCCATTTTTATGAAATGCTCTGTCATATCACAAGCAATATTTTTTCTCTCCCTCAAGTGTAGGAAAAAGTGAACTACAAGAGAAAATCAACTTATGTATCAACATATTATTTCTCCCTATATAAAGAAATAGCTGTTAATTATGCTGAAGAAGATAGATGCAACTTATCACCTTCACAGTTGTATGAAAATTTATGTTTTAATGTTAACTAAGTAAAGATAGAGATTTTTTCTTATTGAAGTTTAGGCCTATGAAACTTATTTCTTTCAATGGTCACAGTAAGGTTTGTGTTGTTTGTTTCTGTCAAGTTATTAGCTATGACCAGAAGCTTACTGTAGCCTTTCTAGCTCTTTGATCCATATTTTTCTCCTAAAATAATAACTACAAGAGGGAAGGGGAAATGAAGGGGGGAAAATGACAGAATTAAAAATATATAAATAAGTCAGGGAGATTAATTTGAAATATATACACATTTTACATAAATATGTTTTGTAAAATAAATACATTAAATGTGTTGATAAAATGTTCAGCAGATTTAATCCAGCCAGATGTTTTCTTTCTTTTACAATTGGTTATCTTTGTTATTCAAACTGAAAGTGCATTCAAGCAAATTGGTATTCTGGTGCTATCAACAAATTATTGGTGCAATTAACAGATGGCAACTAGTTAGAATTTCTCCATCCACATCCTCATATTAGTTTTACTTACATACTTTAGAGTAAATAAAAATGGAGCTTTTGCTTCTTATTGAACAGAGAACACACAATTTGCCTACAGAGAACTATGCATTATGTCAATCATGCTGTTCATCACATTTATAGGATGGGGCAAAATATTTAATGATGACTAAAGACTGGGAAAAAAACTCTCTATACTATGGTTCTATATACATGGCTCTAATTTCTAATATGACTGTTGGGGATAGGAGTGGCAGAGGGACAAGGAGAGAGAACATGGGAGGAAATGTGGAGGAGGAAGGAGTGAGAGAGAGAGAGAGATGGAAGGAGGGAAGAAAGGAAAAAAGGAAGGAAGGACATTAAGTATATATAGAAATTCAAATATTACTGAACCAGAAGTAGAATCTATATACATATTAAGCATTATTAGACCTCCTGGTATCTCTTCTCTTACAACAAGTAATGATAACTATTTTTATTTCACATGGTTATGCAATAGGTCTTAACTCTGCCTCCTTATTTACACTTAATAGAGTTCCAGAATCCCTTCTAACATTGTTGTGCTGAGGGAACACAAAAAAGTTTTAATCACAAAAGACCTAAAAGTTCTGCTGTTTG
>JANHFJ010002955.1:84442-96479 GCA_032468195.1 Cerberus rynchops
TTCATTCCTTTCAAGTTACTTCTCATGAGAGCTTTCTTGCTGTTTGCATGGGAAGTGTTTTAGAAGTCATTGGACTCTTCTTTGAAGTGGTTGGACTATAATTGGCATGTGATAATTAATGGGTGGAACTTTGAGTTTTACGTGGGTGTTGGAATCCCGGAAGCTTTAGATTCGAGATTCACCAGATCGTACCAGGACAATGTTTCTCAATAAAATCTTATTCTTTGGACTTTCGTTCTCTTGAATTCTCATTGAGTTGAGGATGTTGTGTGGAACCCTGACAGACACTAACTGGGTCCCTCTTCTTGAGATGAAGAAAACTTCACCTTGTAAAATCATGTAGGATAAATTTCTTCTTAGATCTAAGAAGGGAGAAAAAGTCTTTCAGATCAGCAGGTCCATCATGTATAGGTTATATCTGTAATTTTCTGAGTGAGGAAAGTCTCCTGAGAGTTGAGGGAAGGCTAGATTAGAGTAATGCAAAAATGCATCTTTGAGAGAGGAAGTGCCTCTGGCTTTGAAAGAAGTGGTGGTTTGCTCCTTATTCATAAAATCAACACCCAGCTAGTCTAGAAAATAATTAACTTGTCTCTAACATTCCCTTCCTTACAAATATTGTTCAGAAGTTAGTGGGGCTGTGGTTGGTTGATTTGTCAGCTGCTTTTAATCCCATACAGTAGATCAGTGTCTTTCAATCTTGGCATCTTTAAGATGTATGGACTTCATGCTAGCTGGGGAATTCTGGGAGTTGAAGTCCATATATCTTCAATATGTCAAAGTTGAGAAATTCTGCATAGTTCATTTAATTCTTTAATATTATCTCAGACATTGGGAGTGAAAGACTTTGTTTTAAAATAGTTATACTTCTTTATCAATGGCCAGTTACAGTCGGTGATGTGATGGACTTAGAAATCAAGAATTTAGAAATCAAGTTCTGAAGTTCTCTGTTGTGGAGTGCTACAATCTTCTTTCCCATTTAATGTCTACATGAACCCAGTGGGGAAGGTCATACATCAACTAACACCAAGTCCATTAGTGCCCAGATAAAGATCAACACATTTCAGGTAAATCTGAAAGGGATATACTATAACTGGGGCCACATTATCTCATTCTCATTCAGAAATAGTTTGTAATCTGGAAATGTATTCCAGAGAGCATGAACTTCTACAGAGTAGGTGAACTTCTTGGGTCCCTCAAAATGATGTTATTTAATTGAGATGTTCCAGAACACATCTACTATCCAGCAACTGGTCCCTCAGCTAGTCAGATGTTATTACCATAAAGTGCAATAAGGAACAAGGAGTGCCGAATAGTACACACAATTACAGATCAAAGTTGCACCTCCTTGTAGTTGCTTATAATATTGGTGCACGTATAGAAGAGTGTGGATTCAATTACATGGTTACATACTCCATCATGGATTCTTAATTCACAATAGTTGCTTTTGGTAAAAACTTCTTGTCTTTGGAGAAAAAAAAAACAGTATTAATGTAGATTGTATATGTATACAGCATGTTTTCCAATTTATATTTCAAACAAATGGTATGTTATCTATTTAAATCTCAGAACCAATTATTCACTAGATATTTTCTCCTGCTTATATCAGCTTGTGCAATGTATTAGCATTCTGTTTAGAACTGCAAAACTTGTTAAATTTTGTATTTATCAATGACTAACAATCCATATGGATTTGAATATGTATGAGAGACGTAGTCATAACAATTCCATAACTGTTTCTCTAAAAAATTAACTCAATTATTACTTCTTTTTGTATGAAACATTTTCAATCATAAGATCTCAAATAAATGCTTTAGTGTTGTCTGATACAAAAGTCAGTAATATAATTGAGACCCTGTTAATACAAATCTTGACCATTTTTATTTTCTATATTATTTTGCTAGCTTGAAGGAAGAGGGCAATTATGCAGTAATTGGAACAATTCTTGGAGTCATCTTTTTAAAAAAAAAATGGAATGAACACTGATCTTCATGCAGCACAAATCCTTGCTTTCATCAGTGACTGTATTAGAAACAGGGATTCCTGCTGGATTTGCTCCAGGCACATCATTTGCCCCAGGCTTTCATTCACTGTAGGTCCTTGTTCTTCTCCAGTAGCTTGTTGGGTACCTTCTGGCCTGAGGGTCCTACTAATGGGCAGCATATCTAATTCATTTGAGAGCCTTTCAATAATACTTTGTTGGTAAGGCTTTTACAAGGTATATTGCCAAGACTTACCTCAACTGCCCCTATTTACCTAGACTTGGGATTGACATGCAAGTGCATAACTGGGTTAACTATTTGGCAGTTATTCTCTATTCCCTATGCATTCTCAGAAATGCATAGGCAATAGAATTCTTATACAGAGAAATGACATACATTATAGAAAAGGTATCATACATATATAATGTTTTTTAACAGACAGGAGATGTCTTTATGAAAAATGCTACCAACCCAATATGTACTTTCCTTCATCACTACCTGCATATATCTTCTGAGTTCTAGGTGGCCTGAATGTGCTATTGTCTTAGATCAGGGATCTCAAACCAGATGCATCACATGCAGTCCACATCCACCCCAGCTCCATGAATGGGGAAAAAAAAGTCTTGAAATGTCACGTGATGGTAACATGATGTGGTGAGTTTGATACCTGTGTCCTAGAGTAATGAGTCCAACTGGGTAGGTAATGATGCTGCCATTATCTATTCTAGAATTTTACTCCTAATCTGAATGGACAGAATATAATATTTTCCCCAGGACCAAGCTTTTAATTAAAATACCTCAGTTTTCCTGATTAACCAAATTAGAAGGTTCCAGAAGTTTGGAATGTATATTGTTAAGTCTAAAGCTTACAACAGATTCCTTCTGACTTGACTTTTACAGACTAAGATGGTCTTACTCCTGAACTATCTACACAGTGATGTGACTTTGCATAGACTGTTTTAACTGCATTATCTGCTGAATGGTATTAGTACTGTACTGTACTAATCCTGCCAAGTTTATCATATTGATACAGGATTGTTTCTTAACCACCTTGCTTTTATGAAGATTCCCAGAGACATAAACTCCTCTGAATCTCACCTCCTGCTTTTTATTGGAAGAGGTTTACAGATAGCCACTACAGACCACACCACAAATAAAAGCATTAGGTTGGAACTGGGATCAGCATTAAAAGAGGGATGAGCCTAGATACATAGACACAAGCAAACTAAATCCAACCCCACTTTGATGCAGTTGACCCTTATCTGACTCTAACCAAGTGCTGGCCATTAGTTGAGAAAATTCATGTGCATAGGCTTTTAGCAATAAATCAGCTTAACTGAAATTTCATGTGTAGACCTGGTATTTTGTGCCTGGCATATTCTGTACTTAAGAATCAATGAACATAAGATTCACAACAAGACTCAAACAAACAAAAAAAAAAAGGATTGAGTAATATCACAGTTTATTGTGCTATTTCTAGAAGACTTGATTGCAGATTTCAAGGGGGCTTTTTTAGGAAAAAAAAAACAAAAAGTGTAGCAACATTAAAGAGTCTACTGAACTTATATCAAAAGATTTTAGGCCAACTTAGAAGGTCTTATCAAAGATACTAGGTTTTGAACACACTACAATGGCTAATTGATGAAACATGGTACTTGTAATTCTTTTCATATGTCACCTGCATCTACATAACTCTCCTTTTTTTCTTGCCTTTTCAAATGTCACCTGCTTCTACATAACCTTCCTTTTTTTCTTGCATCACCCTTTTAAAATGCTAGGTCAATTCAACCATACCATGCATCTGATCAATGAGCTACAGTCACAAAAGCTTATGCCTTTAATAAAATGTAGAAAGGAGCTACCAGACACCTTCTGTAGTAACATTCTTCCAGAGTTTATGTATCTAGTGTTATTTTCTATGGAACTGATTTATTAAATTTTCTTTCTAGTGTTAAATCATAAATATTTATGGTGCAACTAAAAGAACAACAATCTACATAATGTTAATGAAGAATTGTGCTGCCAGATGTGTTACACTTTAAACAATGAACATATCAAACAGAGAGGTATATGCTATAGTACCATAACATATTTATTATTATTATTTACCATAACATAAATTCAGATAATTTGGCTATAAAACAGAAGGGGAAAATACATGGTTCACTTTTTGAGATTACCCATGCACTAATGATAAATAAATAAGTGCAATCTTACCTGTATTGCATTAAATCATTAACATTTTTGCACACATAATTAATTACAGGTGCAAAGTTTATAGCTGTGCTGTCTAATTACTTGAATCATTGCATACATCAGATAATTGGATAATTAGAAACCTCTTTCCCATCATTTACAGTCATAATTATTATTAATTGTTATTTTTCATTTATTAGACATCAGAGCAACATTATATCTATCCCTCAAGGAAAGAATCCTGAGGATAATTTGTACAACAAATTGATTCTAAAGCACAAAATTATTATTAAAAGACTGTTGGGTTCACTTCCAAAGGATGTAGTGGCAGATTTGCACTAAGAGAAAACATCTTCTCGTGTATTACATGAGCTTCTCATATATCTCAACTCTCCCTTCTTGTTATACTCTCTGCATGGCCTGCTGAATTTGTTCCTGAGAGTTACCATCTGGAGTAGGCTGGAACACTTAAGTCTGTCATAGGAAAAAGAAACTTGTGAAAATGTTCCATTTTTTCTAGAGGAATGCTTCTGCAATGTTGGATATAAACATGTGATCTCTTTTATCAAAAGAAAAACAAACTTCCTGTATTTTATTATTTGTGATATTCAGGAATTTCATACCATAAGTTAAATGGTTTAAGAATGATAAGAAAGAAGATGGCTTGCAATATTTCATTGCTAGCCCCCTGACTGAAAGTTAAGAAAGGAAAATGTTCAGCACTGTGCTTTTGTGTTGGGGTGTTTCAAGACTTGCTTCTGCTGCAGATGTATACTGAATTGGTGTTTCTAAAAAGTAAGCACAGGCAGACCTTGACTTATGGACGCAATTGAGCCCTACATTTCTGTTGCTAAGTGAGACAGTTAAGTGAGTTTTGCTCCATTTTTGTTTGCCACAATTGTTAAGGAAATCATTACAGTTGTTAATAACATGGTTGTTAAGTGAATTAGACTATCCCCATTGACATGTCAGAAGTTGCAAAAGGACCCATGACACTGCAACCATGATAAATGAATCACTTACCAAACATCTGCATTTTGATTACATGATCAAGGGGATAGAAGCAATAGTCATAAGTATGAAAATGGTCCTAAGTCAATTTTTTTAATAACATTTTAGCAATTGCACTTTGAATTTTAATTTTGAACTGTTACTAAATGAACTATTGTAAGTGGAGCGCTGCTTCTAAATTTTGCTTTGTTATCTGCTTTGTCACTTCCTACATTCATTATTATACTGTGTTTTCTTGTCATTGTCCACTAGGACTGAGATAAACAGAATTAGATAGTTACTATTTTCAAATGCTATTTTGCAATTCTGGTGTGCCTTGAAATGTTTACATTTTGATAGAATTTGTCTAAAGAAATATACTTCCTAATTTAAAAAAAAAAATGCTTGAGAGTTACAGTATTTTCAACATTTCAGCATAGACATGTGAATTGGCCCTGTAAGTTTTTTTTTTTTAATGCTGAATGAATATTGTTCTATAGATAGAAGATCTGAAAATAAACAATTGATGAAGAAAGGTAGGCTTATGGATCTAAACTTCTACAAGACATATAGTATATTATTAGTTTCTGAAGGGCTAACCATTGGTAATACAAGAAGCACGCCAAACTCCAAAGACTCATATTTTTAAACATTTTCATGTTTTTTTAAAATGACTTTAACCAATCCACTAAATGGATAATGAAACAGGGCCAGCCAAAAACTTCCTTTGTATTAATTTTGAATTAATGTTTCATTAATAGCTACATTACATGAGCTTTTATGCAATTTTATGATAAATTATTTAATTCTGAATTTAGGCTTTAGACAGATGTTAAATCAAAGACAGGAGTGATTAAATGCATTTTAATAGATTTCCACTATGACTTTATTCATTATGTACAAATGAATTCCAGTGTTCATGTAAGTGTGGAATTGATGGTTACATGTCTTTAAAACAGGGGACCTTGTTCTAGCTTCAGACTTTGATTTCCTTGCAAGCCTATCATGCTGTGGTTAATGTGCCTGAAACAAAAGCTTATTTGCAAAGAGAATGATTTAATTATGCAGATTAACTTTATAAAATAAACCATTGAAAATGTGAAAGCTACATGTCATACTATCTTTCCTAAATGATCCTGGCATCCTTGCTGCTTACTTTATGGAAGATATTATTATCCTTATCTCAACCACAGGAAGATTACCAGCTTGTTTTATTACTGAGGGATATTTTGCTACAGACTTCAAAGAGGCAACTCTATATGTGAAGACAGAGTTCTGTATTCCGTAACTATCAAGAGTTCGAGCTGGAAAAAATACTGAAGAAAATCATCCAAAATAAAGAGGGCAGTGGACAACAATTCCCAGGAGTTAGGTGATTCAAACGAACTAAGGCTCTAATGTCTGCTCGATACTTCTTAACTCCAGATGCATTCCTTTGGAATGATCAATTTATTTCTTTTTCTAAGCCCTTCATGTTTATTCTATTTAGCCTATAAATTATATAAATGTGATTTTTTTGGGATGGGAGGGGGACAATCAGCCTTTGAGTTTTCTGTTTGCTTATTCCTATAATTTATTTTGCATCTTCCATCCCTCCCCAAGGCTAGCTTGCAAAGTATCCAATCAAAGTCACTATAATTTCCATCAGTGGACAAAAACCACAGCAGGTAGAAAGAGACACAAAGCTTAGCCTTTCTGCTAATGTAGCCTTCTTAGTATACCTTATATTGGCCTTGTTCTTTCCAGAAACCCCATCAGAATGTTACTCTAGACCTAAATAAGCAAGATGAATATGAAATGCTCACAGCAGGAGTTTTCTTCTAATATTAGCTTTCCTGCAGATTCCATGAATGCTCTGATAATATTGGATTCCCTGTAGGCTTTTGTGCATTCATTGTGAATGTTTGCAGGAAAGAAACTGTTATAATGCAAGATTCTGACTCATGAGAATAGAAACAGGTAAGTGGTATATGTGTGCAGGTTTTTTCTGTCCAGAAACTTTGTCACTTTAAACAACATCAGTAATGTGCGGAAAACAGGGTTTGTAATTCCAAGGTCATGCTTACATGGGGGAAAAGTGGCATAAAGAGTTTTTCGCCCATCAGACAAAGTTTCGGTGTTGTCAGCCATTAGCATAAAAGCAATGAGAAATACAGGTTTCTTACGCAACAAACAACAACAACATACAACAAATACATATGCACTGCTACTGCCAAGGATCATTTCAAATTATGATTTCAGGGAAGTTCAGGGGGATGTTAAAGAGAAGCATGAAATTCTTCCTATATTTTTACCATCTGGGAATGCAAGAAGACTCACCCTTAGATTTATAGATTAATCACTCCATAGTAATTAATGAAGGATCAGTATCTTACTTCCAGTATCAAGATGGCTGTTTCAATAGGTGCTTCTTTCCAGAATTACCATTATCACAGACAATTCAGTTTAATAAACTGTTTTTAAATTTTGCTTTGTGCCTCTGTATATGACAAAGAATTTTAGTACTATTTAAAAGCCTGTATTTTTCTTTAAATCAGCAATAAATATTATTTATTAATTAATCTAGTACTTAATCTATGCCCAATTTAATTTGTTGTTTCATCTCTTTCTCATTTGTAATATACAGAGATAAAGCATAATTTAATTTGATTTAATTAATTTAAATAATTGATTTTAATAAACAAATGTGGCTGTCTGATGTATTTGAAACATGAACTCTAGTGGTTTTCTTGTTGATTTTTCCTTGTAATTTATTTTATAAGGGATTATGACTGTTTAAATCGAACTAAGATTTTGTATCAGTATGAATAATTTTCAAAATTCTTTTTGTAACTATTTTCCATGTATTTTTCACACTTGTTTGAAAGAGTTAAGAATGATTATAGCAAGACTAAAAGATTTTGCACATCCATCAGCAGGAAGCTCTATAATGCTTCATTTCTGAAGAAATGGCAAGACAAAGATCTGTTGCCATCATTATCTATCTTCAAATATGCCTTGGTAAGAGGATTGTGCACTTATATTGGAAGCACACATCCTTAAAGTTCTAAAGTAGTTTGTCAGATTTTGGCTTCACATAATATGTTGACTAGCTACTAATGTGCCTATAAGTGGTGAAAAATCACAGCCTTCATGTGGTGTGTGAATCCTAATCTAGTTGGTAATAGTTACTAATAGTAGTCCTCTATGGCCAATGAACCATCACCTGGTGCTTTTCTGCCTATCAGGGTAGTATGGAAGTATATGATTAATTAACCATTGGTTGATTTATTACTGTATTTACATACAACATAAGCCAATAAATGTAGACAGTTTTCTTTATCTTGATTCTTCTCCCATTTTTTCCTTCATTACACTCAATTGCAGAAAAAAATAAATAAACATGCCCACTCCAAAGATGGCATACTTGTTTATCTTTTCTGGAGGAATTGCCAGAGGAATGATTTGTTTGTCATTCAAAGCCTCAGTTGATTCTCTCCAACATAACCCAGTGTGGGTTTTTCCTACATCACTACAGACAACAATGGAAGAACATTAATTATAATCAAATGTTGTTCCATTATTTACAAAGTAGTCTTTGAACAAAGGAGCCCATTCTCCATGTGTACACAGGATGATGTGATAAATGAAAGAGATCTGCAGGTATACTTTGGAGCCAATATTTCCTTAAACTTGGTTTCTGCCATCTCTGCCATGGACTTGTATATAAATCAATTGTTGTACAACATGTGTTACCCTTTCTCTAGCTATACTCTGTATATTCCATCTACAGCACATCCACTATTTGTTAACACAGAAGTTGTAAATGAATAAGCTGCCAGATCTCATAATTTAGTCTTCAAAGTAACAAATATTATACATGACAGTTTTATTAAATTTAACAATAGTACTGAATAAAGACCTTTTATAAATATTCTCACCTCATCACTTGGTTTAGAATTACAGAGATTTATTACAATTGAACATTAATTCACATTACAAAGGATATGCTAATGTATCTGTATGCTGAGACAAAATAACTTTTCTTTCTTAATCTTGTCTATCTAAGTTATATATGATATTTTGTCACATACAGTAGTACAAAGTAAAGGCTTCTGTAGTATTTGGATTTAGAAAAAAACAAGGGTTTTTCCAATATGTTTACCACTGGAAGATAATGAAAGATTTATGAAGAAAGTTACTTCTCAAATGCTGTCAAGGATTTAAAGGAAATTTGAGATTGCTCATCTGAAATATAAGGAAAGAGGAAGAAGAAGTTGAGAAGTTCCGGAGTTAAATTCTAACATGGCAGAAAGAAGAACAGATTTGTAACCATCACCATTTTGAAATCAACAATGAAAGAAAATTAAACAGCTTGACAAAGTCTAAAGACCTCCAGCCTTTATGACTGGCTCAGTGTAACTCACATAATAATTTGATATAGAAATGAAGACAATTTTGAATTGTCTAAAGAGAAACTTATAAAATCTCTCCTTCTCTCTGGGCAGGTATGTGACATTTCAAAGAATGAAAAGACAATAAAGAATTTTTTTTTAAATGAGCAAGGTTACAAACATTGGAAACTGCCACATTTTAACCACTTTGCTTCACTCTTGGAAATGAATGGGGTATGCCATTCTTGTATTGAACTTTCATCAGAATAAAGCTTGAACATTTATTCTACATTATCCTTTTTAAAACATTGTAGTGTCCTAAAAACAATTACCAGTCCTCTTCATAAACATTATGCAAATGTCTGAAATATTAACATTATCTATAGAGAGAGAATGGATGATTGACCACTGTAATAGAAGATAATATATGCAGCTCAAGGTTGAACTGTAGAGTCCTTAGTTAATATAATCAGCACTATACTATACTATACTATACTATACTATACTATACTATACTATACTATACTATACTATACTATACTATACTACTATACTATAATAATAGTATTAACTAGCCAGGTAATGAAATATCTGCCAACAAATAACCAAGCTCAGAAAGCACCAAGGAATCCACAATTGATCACTGTCTGGGATTTAGGACAACTCTCCATGGCCAACTCACTGCGGCCAACTTGAAACAGGACAACTCACTATGGACAATTCAGTGTTGTATTAATTGTTTCATTCAGTTACTTTTATTATTGGTGACCATATTTTCATCTAAATTAGTGTAGCTCTTGTATTTCTGAATTAACTTTTTTTACCTTTATTGGCCACAGTGCCATTGAAATTAATATAACTTTGGTATTTGTTTAAATGTCCCATGGTGAGTTGTACCATGGTGAGTTGACTGTAAAGAAATGTTCCGTGGTGAATTGGCCATGGTAAGTTAGCCATAGCAAGCTGGCTATGGTGAGTTACCCCATATGAATTGACCATGGCACGTTAACTATAGTGAGTTGGCCATGGGGGTTGTCCTTAACAAATTGGCCATAGCAAGTTAACCATGGTGAATGGGCCATGGTGAATTGGCCATGGTGAATAGGCTGTGGTGGGTAGTCCTATGGTGAGTTGGCCATGGCAAATTGGACATAGCAGGTTGGCCATGTGAGTTAGCTGTGGCGAGTTTGCTGTGAGTTGTGCCATAGTGGATTGGCTGTTGTGAATTGTGCCATTCTGCTTTTCTGAAATAGTATCTTGGGGAAAACTGGGATGTATTTTTGGAGGAATGGTTATTATACAGTTTTATATTTCATTACCAAATTGAAATTCCTAAGCTGCTCAGTGTTGACAGTTAGAGTAACATAGAACGTGCAATTAATAAATAAATAAGCAAGCAATAAAATAAATATGAATGAGTTCATTTGATTTTCTCTTCGTTATACCAAAGAAAATGTTGCATGTCCTCTTTTTGAGATCCTGTGATATTGTGTGTTATACTCCCAGAACCACAATATTAGTTATGTCAATAGCCCAGATGACAACATGACAAGTTGGGGATAAGTTCAGCTCTACAGAATTGGGAGCAGGAGAAAAATTTCTTAGCCACATTACTGCCTTGGTGAAATATTTTTACACTGGCTCAGTTTAATTAACCTGGTAACCGAAAGATCCTCAGATTTGAATGTTATTTAAACTTTTTATATTTAAAGACTACATTATTATTATTTTGTTTTGAAAACCCTAAAGAATGAAATATGGTAAAAGACATTTGTAAACCACTAATGGAAACTAACATTATGTCAAATTTATAAGCTCATTGCTTTCTCCCATTTTTATTATTTATTTTATTAAATATTTTAGAAATAAAACAGAAGAAAATAAAGCTTAGTAAAAAAAAAGTCTCTAAAACCAAAGTAATAACAGTTTTCCAGTCCATAATTAATTATAAATCATGAAATATAATAAATTGCTTTAAGAAACTAAAGATTAAAGTTCTAATTAAGGATAAATATTAAGAACTATGGTTAACACAATATAAAGCTAACAATGAACTCAAATGGCATGATAGCTACAATACTAATTAGTATTACAGCGCAGATCCTTCCTTTTAATGTCAGCGTAGTTCAGGGGCAAAAGCGGCGGTAATATACGACATAGCATTTTGGACAAAAAGCAAGAACAGAAAACAACCAATGCTGCTCATTTTCTGCTTCTCACTGAATAATTGATACAGAACAAAGAACTTTAACAGACAATAGCAGTGATGACAGAATGACTGGTTCCAATTGCATCAGTCCATTCTATGAAAGGTTTTTGGTGCTCTCTGAGCTTGGTTGTTTTCTTGCAGACATTTCATTACCCAAACTAGGTAACATCACCACTGATGAATCAAATGTCTATAAGAAGACCAAGCTCAGATAGCATGAAGGGCCCCTCATTTCAACCCTGAGCTACAAATATTCTCCTTTATTAATCTATTCTGTTCATAGAAGTGTT
>JANHFJ010002956.1:67817-77833 GCA_032468195.1 Cerberus rynchops
CCTTCCCAGCTACCCCTAGCCCTCCCTTCCTACCTTAACTTACCTGCGGTTGCATAAGCATTTCACTGCATATCGTATCCATGTATGATTGTGTATGTGACCAATAAAATTTGGAATTGGAATTGGAATTGAATTAGAAGTTGGATTGTGTTATTACAGTCCTACCATATGAAAGACTTTCTAACCTTATTTATCCATCAATCTAATTGTCTTTAGCTTACTAAAATGTTCTACATGTTCATCTTCTTTTGGAGAATGTTAGAAATTATAGATAGGATAATTCCTAATTACCTATTGGAACTGGATGATATCGTATTGTAATATATCAATAGTGCTCTCTCCTGATCTAATTTTGATCCCTATTCCAGGGTTTGGTTTTAAACTTTGAAACTCTTGAAAACTTACAATCCAGTTTTCAAAGCATTACCTTTGCTAATTTGTGTCTACAAATCTATTCATATCTTCAGAAAGTGGCTTCTTTCGCCTATTTTAATAGATTCCAAAACAATTTCTGAAATAGCCTGTTGATTTCATTGTGCATTTTGGAAACCATAATGTACACAACAAGCAAATACCAATGTTGAAGAATTCAGAAAAGCCATTGATTAGATGACATCAACATTTGAATTCCACAGGACTTTATACAAGACTTTGAATTAAAATGCAGCCTTGGAATGTCTTTTATATAGAGATTCAGTAAGATGACAGGATCAGTTTATGTGCCATACAATGAAAGAAATGTTCATCAGACTTTTTTAAAAAAGGAAAAAAATAATGGAAAATTAAAACTCACCAAAAGCAGAAAAAAATGCAGTTATGCTACTTTTTCAGAGTGCAGTCTGATCCCCTGGAGCCCTTTCATGCTTACGGCTAAAATAACAAAGCTAAAATACTGAAAACAGGTGTCACTTGGCTCTGCAAGAAGCTGATAAGATCAGATGGATCAAAGGCCAAGGTCAATAAAATTGCAAAACTTCTTGGCCAATGTTATTTTTGCCATGATTCCAAATTGCTGAAAAACAAGACTTGAATCTGACACCTGAAAATTATATGATATATGATATTCTTTTTATTAAATAAGACATGCAGAAAATATTGGATCTTCAATGGCTTCCTTGTAATTATTAGCCAGTATTTTACAAGATGAGTATTCTGAATGCTATAGTATCACAAATGTGCGTTCAAGAGCTTATTGTTTTAAGCAAAAAAGGAAAAGTAAATACTGAGATACAAAAAGGTCTGAAAATGTATAGGTCATTCCCCCAAGCAGTGGCAACACCTATTCTTTCAATACTTTTTCTTCCTACCTTATAAATGCACAAATGTGAAATCAATCATGTATACATATAGACACCCATCAATCATAAACATCAGTTTCTCATCAAGTCCATTTCATTACCGAATCCAAGGGTAATCTTATATTTATTCTCAGATGTAATAGTCCCTCATTAAAGCAAGAAAGGTCCTTGAGAATGAGGATTACTGTACAAACATTTTAAAAGGTGAATAAAGTTTTAATTCAGAGTCTCTTTGGTGTAGATATTTGAAAGTAAAAAGAACAATCTTATGGCAGAATTTAGATTCATATCTTTAGTTTATAGTTAGAGATTTCCAGGTGGCTGATAAATCTCTTTTTACATGGCTAGTGCAACTGAAACCATAGTAGATATGGAATGATAATTAAGTCCTATAGTCCAGAGGCCTCAGAATCAACAACTCAGACAGCTTTAGGGGTGGCCTTATATGAAAGAGATATTTAGTAAGGTCATACTGAGATGTTCCATTTTAAAAAATGACATGCTTTATCTTTAAACAAAATGGAGAACAACTCATATAAAGATGTAAATGCTTCAGGTTTTCTTTCTCTTTCTGAAAAAGCCGTGATGAGCTTAAATTTAGGACAGCTAAAACAGATTTAGTTTTATGTCATTTGAAAGGTGGCATAATTCTAAATGAAATTAAAATGAGATTCTAAACAGCCTTTTAAAAAGCATTTTGTTTACTTTTTGCTGCAATGTATTAGGCATGTATAGTACAATCAGTTGTAAAGCATGGTCAGATATTCCAAAGGTCGTGAACTAAATTACTAATCTTCAAACTGTGCCATAGAACCCTGAACTTTTCTAGAAACCTAACCAGAGAGAAGATCAGCACTACTTCCTTCTTTTGGAAGACAGTTGTGCATGACTTGCTTTCTTTCAAAAGAGAAAGTATCGCTTCTTTCTACTTCAGCCCCAAAATTTTAACTATCTCTTTAAAAATGCTGAAATAGCAATGCTAACAATGAGATGAAAGGCTAGTTACTTCGGGAAGAATATGATCTTTATGAACACTCCTCTATACACAAATAAGTTAAATTTACTCTCTTGGAGAGCCGTGGTGACACAGTGGTTAGAGTACAGTACTGCAGGCAACTTCTGCTGACTGCTGGCTGCCTGCAATTTGGCAGTTTGATTCTCACTAGGCTCAAGGTTGACTCAGCCTTCTATCCTTCCAAGGTGGGTAAAATGAGGACCCAAATTGTTGGGGGCAATATCCTGACTCTGTAAACATCTTAGAAGGGTTTACTGTAAAGCATATGTTTTTTCAAGGAGATAATGGATTGTTCAGAAGTGGTATCTCTGACTATCAAGATGATATGGTACATTGGTAGAGTTCATTCTATCGTTATATATTTCTCCTGTCTTCCTCCATGGTATGTCTAGACCAACTAACCTTCAGTTCATGTAAGGTGAAAACACTTAGTCCTGGCCATTGTCCTACAGATGAATAGTATCTGAATAAGCACCAGCATGTGGTAAGAATACAAAAAGTTTGAAAGGAATGCAGAAAGGAAGTTGCATGCCAAATATGGACATCTCTAATTTAGGCATAACTAATTTTCAAGGAAAGTAAATTCCACTCCCACCCCCACCCCAGAAAACAGTAATCACAGATGGATTTGTCAAAACAGGCCTTTGAAGCTACTGTAGAAGTGAACAGAAGAAGAAATGAGGGTTTCTGTTTAGAAACACACATACACACACACACTTAGCCTCTTAAGAATGCACGGATGATGTATAATAGATACCTGTCTGATATAATTAATTATATTTTTCTAAATTTAACATTACCTGGAGGGGAAATCATTTTGCTTGGTGAAATCCCTCATGCCACACAAAGTCTGTTAGCAAGCCAAATTTAATTACTGTGATAAAAACCACAAGAAAGACCAGGTTTGCATTAAATCCGTAACCGCATCTAGGGAAAAACAGCTTTAATCACCTTTGAAATGGTGACCACAAAATAATTAAAGGGAAAGTGCTCTCATTAGAAATTATCCAAGAATATCAAATCTCAAGGTTGTTGATTTTCTTTTTTCTTCTGAAGTCCAATTTTAAAAAGTGTTTGCACGGGCTTTGGTTTTTTTTTCCATTTCTTTTTTAAGTAGCTATAATTTCACTAGACATCTTTGGAAGGAGGATAGGCTTCAATCCAATGTGAATTTTATAAATTCATCATTGCCTACAATAGAGTTTTATTGCAGCGTACAAGGCACATAATCCTATAATCTCTCACTTTTGCTGATAATGAAAACTACAATATTGAACAGTACAATAACGGAAAAATTGCTGACCTATTGTGACATCAAAAATCTCTGGCTTGAGGTAGCAATCTTACTTTGCTTCACTAAAAGACCAGTCCTGATGATAATTAGGTCAGTGACTAGAAAACAAGAAACTGGCCCTAATAGGATTTTGTTCTGGACCTGCATTGCTTTCTATGATTTCTTTCAAAATCAGGAAGAGTCCAATACCATCTTTTCAGACTAATAAATGATATTCAAAGATATAAGTTTTTATAAATGACAGCAAATCTGATGAAGTGGTCTGTGATTCATAAAAGTTTTTGCCTTTTAATAAAATGTGTTTTCATGAAAAAATACTCCCAAGGCCCCACCTGATCATGGCCAATCAGAGTAAGATGGCTTTCCTCCTATTTTTAATGTCGCTTTCTTTTTAGTTCACCTATATTGAGATTTGATTAATCAACTAAATTAAAATATATATATAGCCTGCCCACAGGATAGAATATCAGGGTGGGTTATGAACAATCTATAATATAAGTAAGACCATAATACAAAAATACAAGGACCATTAAAGACCTGCGGACCTTCCGTCACGCATTAAAGACCCATTTGTTCCAACAGGCTGGTCTGGCCAAACATTAATTTTGGGGTTGATTGGATTTTTAAAAAAATTTAAATTTTAAATTTTTATATAATTTTAAATTGTTAATCTTTTAATTTATATTTTAAATTTATTTTTGTATTTAGTCTATTTTTTAGTTCATTGCACACCGCCCCGAGTCCCTTGGGAGAATGGCGGTTAAGAAATCTAATAAACTAAACTAATAAACTAAACTATTGGGGAAAACCCTCGTTGTGTTCTTCATCAGAACAATGCTTGGTTGGTGTGCTGATGATCCTGATGGTGAACTTGGACTGGCATTTTGAGCGGAGTTTGTGCAGAATTGAGCAATACCAATAGCACTTAGACTTATGTACAGCTTCACAGTGCTTTACAGCCCTCTCTAGCACCAGAGTGCAGATGCAAAATTCAACACAGAGCATAAGCTGTCAGTCATGCAACAAACTCAAGGTGCAGAGCACAGCTGAACATTTGCCTGAGGAGGAAACCCCCACTGGCACTACAGGCTCATATGATCCTAGAAGATGTCGGTTCTGAAATATTGTAGCAAGCCATTGCAATTGGATGGAAAGGACTTCTATGCTGGGGTCAGCATTTTCTGCAATGAAAGCTGACCGCACTTGTAAGAGGACTTTCTGTTTAGCAGGGTGAAAGCACAAAACCAGAACAGTAATGTGCGGCTTATAAAAAAAAGGACACACCGGTTTTCTCCTTTCACATTCCACAGGCCTTGCTCATGCCACTTCCTTCCCTATGGAGCTGCTGTTTGAGTTTCCCAAAGCCAATATCAATATTGTAGACCTTTCTAATATAGTCGTTTTCGTGGAAGTCTGAAAGGAAGTCACATGGCCCTAACTGGGCCCACAGGACAAGAAGATCTTCATTTAGGGTGTTGTTTTTACTCCTATAAGCAGCACTGGAGTGGAAAAAGCTAAGGAAGTTGCCGTGATTGTCTTACATGAGTGATAACTTTTTTTCTGTGCTTCTTCTGTTAAGGAACCATTCTCCTTTCTCTAACTGGATGAACATGTGGAGCTAGTCATCCAAATGCACACAATTTTAAGCAGGCCCATTGAGGGAAAAATGCCTTGGCTGACAATTTTCAAATATTGACAGGAATCCTGGAGCAGGACAGGGGGTGCAGTGGGGAAACAGCAAGTACTGGTTTTACCCAGGAGGAAAAGATCAGAAGGGACAATTATAACTTCCTGTTATAAATGACAGGAAGTTAAGTATGAAGCTAAGCCATGTATTACGCAGTATTATGCAGAACATCTAATGTTCTGACATTTCTTCACAAATAACATTAATGTTAATACCAGCTTGTTATCTGTGAAGGAAGCTTTTTTTTTCCCATGCAATATTGAACATTGAATGCAAAGTATAATCTTTCTTCTCTTATATTAAATGGGTTATACTAGCCATTACTTTAAGCAGCTCTATGTGGTTTTTAAAAATGACAAATGTCTAACAAAAGCATGTGTTCCAAGAACAAAGATGTTAGGATCAGAACATATTGAGCTCATAGTTTTATCTATAGTTAATCATATTTTGAAAAAAAATATTTTTATCTTTTTCCAACATGTCTATATATTTTTATCTAATGTGCACTTTATAGCAATCTTTTCCCAATATACACAATTATATATTTGATCCAATGGGCAACTGTGCTCTAATGCTATCATTAACTTCTTAGCCTGAAAAGTTAAAATTTGATAAGTTGTCTAAACGTATTTGTTTTCAGTGAATCTATATACCCTCCTTGATCTATCTTCTACCACAGACCTCAAAAACAAGATGTAGGTCTTTGCATACAGTCAAAACTAAAACTCATAATTTATGCCACATCCAAAACAGAATCGGTTTTTGGATTGAGTAGGTGCTTTTTCAAGAACTGGAGCTTCCTCAAAACAAATAAATTTCTCTTGGCAAATAGGACAGCAAAGTGATTCAAGAAACAAACAAGGAAGTAAGGCACCAGATACAACAAGGGAAAGGGAAAGTGTCATGAAAAATAGTTTGAGAAATGAGAATTTTAGTTTATATTGAGCCAATATTCATAAAAGTGCTAGATGCCAAGGTAGCAAATAAAAAAATACCAAGAAGAGAAGATAAAAAATGATACCTAGACCCAAGGACAGTTGTAAGCATAAAAGAAAATACATCAAAAGGACAATCAGATCAAATTTTGATCTAGTAAAATAAAAGACATCTACAAAAAGACTGTTTGCTACCTCTTTTAATGAAGTCTGGTTGCCTATGAATAGGATCTAGGATAGCATTTTGAATGTCTGATCTATCTTTGAAGTAGCAGTGAGGGCTGTGCAAATTTATGATTAGAAAATGCAATTCAAAGGCTCTGATCAGATCTCTCAAACTTGATTTGAATTGTTGAATTGAGTTGGATGCCACCAGGTTGAACTGAAATATTCAGTCACCTCTGGATTCATGGAAATGACTTTTTTTAAAGAAAAGTGAATTGGTTTTCCAAACTAAAGTGATTTCATCTATTTACACAGATCAATTAGAATGCAGGATTTGGCCTAACATGATGAATCTGGTTTGTTTGGTTTGCTTATTTATTTAAATTAGGATAGATTTATAACCCACCTTTCCTCCAGAAGCTCAAGGCAGTGTACAGAATGTTTCTTCCTCCAATTTTCTCCCACAACAAAAACCCTGTGTGATAGGTGGCACTGAGAAAGAACAATTAGCTCAATCATCCAGTGATCATAACTAAAGGTAAACATGAACCTGGATCTTCCTGATCTTTGCTAGTGTCTGGATTACTTTAATATATGAACTCTATTAAGTTTGTGAATCCTCCCATTGACCTGGTGATGCACTAGAAATTTATGAATATGATAAACTCTTGGGAACAATTTCCTTTAATTAATCAAGAAAGTTCCTAACTCACATTCTTGAATGATAGAGATACCATAAGCAATAAGATTGTAACCTCCTGCAGTTTTTCAAATTTTTATTTTATTCTGAACATCTGCTTGACATTCTGGTTGTGCTATTGCTTTTGAAGCAAAATGGATTCTTAAATGAAGAGTGAAGATAATGCCCAACTATGTGTGAAGAGGATGTCAATGTGTCTAACCTCTGCCTTAACAGTTTCCAAGGCTATATAATAAACAGTTGTATACAATCAGATGTTAGCATTTAGCAATCACATTGTCACCAGGGGACTAAGCATCTTTCACTTTAGGAGGGTTAACTAACATTGAAAGATGGCTAGTATTGTCTAATGGACATTATCAAGCAGCTGTGGAAAATTGTTGTTTCTTAAGATGTTCAAATGGGGGAAAGCTGGGTTGGAATAATGAAAGATCCCCTTCCTTTGAGACTTATATAAAAGGTTAGAGAAGCATCTGTAAGCTATAGGATGTTCTGCCATGATTTATAGTGATTTATTGCACCAGGAAGGAATTTAACATTTTCCACATAAACAAATGATCATTAATGATATTCTGCAACAGTCTGCAAGATTCACAGGTCAGGATGAAGCCTTGTTTCCTTCTGTAAGCCCCATGTTCAGGGTGCTTTCAGAATCCCAGTAAATATTTAAGAACATGAAAATCTGTCTTCTTTGTGATCAATTCCTTGGTACAGCTCAGTGATTAATTAGTGAAATAACTTTTAACTATACCTTTGAGAGAAGCAGTTAGTATCAGAGTTCAGGTGAATGAAAGACAAGAAAACTGCAAATCCAAAAACCGCCTCTTCTCTTCCTGCACTACATTGCCCCAAAATACATTTTGAGTACCTGTTCATTGTGTCATGATTCCAAACAACTGAATAAAACAATTACTTTTTCTACACGCCTGATTAGACATGAAATGAAGAATACACAATTGGAATTCTCAATACAGTTTTTCTCCTGTAAAACAGCTGCAGGGATCCTGAATTTTGAGAGAACCATGGGAAAAACAAGCAGCCTGGAATAATATTTGTATTTTTCCACCTCTATAGTCAATAACTTATGAGAGTAGGATTATTGAATACATGGTAGGAACATGCCAACATATGTGTTATAGCTCAGAGCAAAATGATGGACTCTGTTTTTTTAAAGAAAAAAATGTATAGTATCACAGATATCCTTCATGATGTATAATTTAGTCATAAGAGATTTTAGATCACTTTTATATCACCAAAATCAGCTTTCAAGTGTAAGTTCATTGCTGGTTCAATTCCATAAATTCCAATCAAGCCATTTAAAAGATAGCATGTCCTTCTGGACTAAAATATATACAAATGCATTTGCTTTTTATTCAAATATATTTGACAGACTACTATATATCTCCATTATATCTGTTTGGCTCTCGTTCCCAAATTCAGCTTTCAAACTGGGAATGAACCAAATTTCATGTGTGGCAAAAAGAAATTATACTTCTTCAAGGGGGCAGAAGAAATGTCAAGATTTTTTAATGGGAAATACTTGCACTCACATCTTATTACAAAATGCTATGTGGACTTTTTCCACATAATTCTTTTCACCTTGTGAAAAAGCTACCCTAAAAAATTTCAAACCTCTTCATCACGTTGCATTTTTTGTTGGGAGAGTCAGTTTAGAAAAGTGTTCCTCAGCCTGAGCAACTTAAAAATGTCTGGACTCCAATACAATTAATTGCGGCTGGGGGTTGAACTCCACACATCTTTAACTTGTCGAGGTTGAGAAACATTGGCTTAGAATTCCTATGAGTGTTTCTAGCTGCCTACTGGACTGATGTTTCTATGATATAGGATAAATTTCAGAGTTTCACGCACTCACTCCAGTCACCCCAAAGTTTTTTAAAAAGCAAAATAAACCCAGTCTCTCAGTCTTGAGTCATTATATAATTTGTTCTATTATGCTTTTCGTTTTCTTTTTTTGCCCTAGTGGTTTGTTTCATCAACTCCACCACAATAAGAGAGAAGAGGATATGCAATAAACATTCTATAATCACTTTATTTAAAAGGATCTTTTGACAAGTTTCTTTTTTACCAGAATTACAACATGAATTATCTAAGCAAATATTTAATTTATTTTGTGTTCCTTTTGCTGTCCTTTTACTCATAGTATGGAAATATGGCACAAGTTACAAAGATATAATCCTGTATTCATTGTTGAGATACTCAACATTGTGCAAGGTTTCCATCAAAAATTCTCACTGTCCAGTCAGATCATATTCCCTGATCTGAGATATAGCAGAGAAGAAAACATGGGGTTTTCCAGAAACTTTAAAAAAAATTGGACATGAGCACATGACTCATGATGATGCCTCCTCGTTATATTTTTTACAATTCTTCTTCATATAAATGAGAGAAAATGAATCAGTCTATCATACGAGTTTGCTAGCAGCCTGGGGCCAATGAATCTTTCCTAATAGCTCCCAATTTGGAAAAATCCACAGGAATCTTAAATAATAGAATTGCTTCCCTGAATATTATTACTTCAGGAGCTAAAAGTGATTTAAATTTGGAAAAGAATGAAGGAGAATGAGATAATTGCATCTGTAATCAAATTTATGACTTCTATGAGTCTGTGACTATTCCCATGTAGCTGGGGAATTCCTGACTTGAGAAATACATGTGGTGAAGTTGTACTTGTCCATATATCTATGTCAATGTGTCTGTGTATGTATGTGTGTCATGAGTAGAAAACAAAATCAGCAAGCATAATAGGATGTGAATGTATTTTCCTAAGATGTATACACATGAGTTTAGTTGTTGAGTCTCTTAAACTTTTACTTCAATAATATTCATAAATAGCATCATCACCACAAACTACAGAGGCAAAAATACATGAATGAATTTATGAATGAATTTATGAATGAATGA